>JARQOD010000019.1:0-246213 GCA_033576555.1 Oophaga sylvatica
CCTCCAATGAAGAGCATACCTCCCAGAGCGGACAGGAGACTGATGAAGTGAGTTTTACTACTGATTGGTAAGTATTGACTGTCAATATGACACATGTTGTAAAATCATGTATTTTATTTACAGAACAGTTCCAGTGTGGCAGAGCAGGAGCAGACTCAGGCCCAAGTTCCGATGGCAAGACGGCGTGTAAGTATTGACTGTTTTTGTTTTGTTTTATATTTACAACTATATAATGTGTTTCTTTGAGTTTGAGGTTCCACTCATTAAGCCACCATTGTTAATGACCTCCTAATCACATTGGTGCAGGAGCGAGTTCTGTTTTGGGACACCTGGTATCAGCGGCACTTGGACACTGTGGTCATTCAGTTGCTATGGGATGAAGTGGCCAGCTCACTGTTGAATGACTGGGACAGAGCCACACCACAGGTCCGAAAGGAATTTTGTAAGTATTGCAATGTGGTCTGATGTGGCAGTGAACCTGTGGTGCATTGTTTTACTATTTCTTTTTTTTCTCCCTTCACACTGAAGACAGTCAAAGTCCGTTGCCGTTCGATGAAGGATCACTTCAATAAGGACCTGAGAGAGGAGATCCAAGTTCGAAGTGGTGCTACTCAAAAGATTTCAAAATACAAGTACAATAGGATGCTTTCCTTTCTGAGGCCTGCAGTTGGTCATCGAACGTAAGTATTTTTGTGTTGTATTTCATGGTATAACATCTGACTTTTTTCTTTTCCACAGGATATGTTGACACCTTTAAAAAAATTTTTTATAGTAATGTTTTTCATTTCTTTTTCACACAGAACCTGGAGCAGCAGCACCGAACGGGGATCGTCCTCTGTTGGAGAGGCCCCTCATTGAACAGCCACTGAGCAGTCCCAGTCAGCCATCAGTGAGGCAGCAAGAGGCATGCTTCACAGGCTGGAGAACAGGCAGCTGGTCCTTCTGGTTTTCCCCTGTCCCAGTCCTCTGCCACTAGTTTTTTTGGGTCTTCTCGCCAGTGGCAGAAGGCCTGGGACAGGCCACTCATGTCCGAGTCTTCCAGAATGGCCTGAAGTCGGTTGGAGATGGACTGGAAAGTGGGTTCGCTCATGTGAATACACTTATACAGGATGTCCACAATTGACTTGACTGCCTGGAATCCGACCTTGAGAGACCGGCACAACATTTTTTTAATGCTATAGAGGGGGCATGTCGGAAAGCCTTACGCCTGATCTCCAGCTTCATGTGATGCAGGGCTGCCATAATGCTTACGTACAGGCTATGCAGCATACCTGGTACTTACAGCAGCCACACATGTCATTTCCACCACTAACCAGCTTCACTACAATGCCGAGTCCTGCTGCACACCTGCCTCAAGCCACCATGCCGAGTCCTGCTGCACGCCAGTCTACCTCCACCACCATGTCGAGTCCTGCTACACATCTGCCTCAAGCCACCATGCCGAGTCCTGCTGCACGCCAGTCTATCTCCACCACCATGTCGAGTCCTGCTACACATCTGCCTCAAGCCACCATGCCGAGTCCTGCTGCACGCCAGTCTACCTCCACCACCAAGCCGAGTCCTGCTGCACTCCAGTCTACCTTCACCACCATGCCAAGTCCTACTGCACGCCAGCTTCAAGCCATCATTCCACCCTCCTAAAGAAAAAAAGAAACAAACAGACACCAGTACCAGTTCAGCACAGCAACCCAAGAAGACAAGGACCAGCAAAGTACCCCTAAAACTGTCCTACCACCTCCACCCTCACCTCCCAATGTGTCTGTTTTCTAATTTGTCTCTCATTTCAAATATGTCTCTCTCTTCCCATGCTTCCACTCCTAATGTGTCTACTCCCATCCTTGACCTCCCAGACCCCACACATTTCTTAGCCCTTCCCCTGGAACCCCTTCATCATCCACACATGGTAGCCAATCATCCCAGCTCCACACCCCCAATGTCTTTAATATTTCACCCTCGGACATTCCCCAAAGCTAATTTTTTAATAAAATTTTGCTTTTGTTTGCACAATCACGGTGTGTTCTTTGTCTCTTTATGCGTCGGCACCACACTTATGCGCTGTCGCCGCAAACATACACTTATACACCATCGCCGCAAACACACACATGTGTGTATTGTATTGTTGAGGGAACTTGGAACAGGTGTTTCACTAGAGGTGTTTTATTATTTCAGTCAGCAAACATTTTTACAGGTACATTTTAACATTACAGGTACATTTTAACAGTACAGGAAAATTTTAACATTACAGGTACATGTTAACAGTACAGGTAAATTTTAACATTACAAGAACATTTTAACAGTACAGGTATATTTTAACATTACAGGTACATCTTAGCGGCTTAAACCATTTCGTTTTGCCATGCCACATGTCCAATATTGGAAACAAAGTAGTCAGCAAATGTATCCCTCATTTGGGCAACTTCTACTGTAGTCCTCAGATGGTGATGTTGGTAATCTGGCAATGTGGTAGCAACTAGTGTTGAGCATTCCGATACCGCAAGTATCGGGTATCGGCCGATATTCGCTGTATCGGAATTCCGATACTTAGTTCCGATATTATTCCTATATCGTATACCGGAATCGGAAGTTCCCATAATTCTTTGAGAGGCACTGTGATTTTAGTCAGCCAATGAGGAATCCTACGAAGTGTGGGCACATCCTGTAATGCTGCGGTCATGTTAACTAATGGCATGGCTGTGATTGGATGCTGAAATGATGTCAGAATGCACTATAAAAGGCGCCGCCGCCATTTTAGCGTCACTGTGCTGTGAATTCAGTTAGGGACAGAACGCTGCTCTGCTGACTCTGAGGGACAGTTACAGATAGCATTTTTGTGAATTGTTCTGTAGGCAGGCTATTTGAGAAACCGCTGTGTAAATCATCCTTTTTCCTTGCAGTGTTGTTTTCACAGCTCTGTGCAAGGTGTGTGTGTGAGTGCAGGTGACGCTGCAGTTTGCTCTGCATCCAACGCTGTTTGTAGTCATCTGCACGTGTCACTCACTCACTCTTTTTTTTTTTTATTTGGTGGAATTGGTGCTGCTCCATTCAATTGAAATTAACAGTGATCTATTAGTGTGACATGCTTCCATCCGTATCCAATACATTGGTTGCAAACACTATAGAAGTACACATAGGGGCCTTTCACACCTAGTGAACAGTTGTGTGCAGTGTTCACTGTAGTCTGAGGTTTTCATTTTTGGAGTGCAGATCACGCTCCAGTTAGTTCTTCAACCACTGCTGGTTGTAGTCTGCTGAGCGTGTGTCCCTGCCTCATCCTTGACATTTTTCTCTAATTGGTGCTGCTCCATTCTATTTCAAATAACTCAAATCTATTAGTGTGACGTGATTCCATCTGTATCCAATACATTGGTTGCAAACACTATAGAAGTACACAAAGGGGCCTTTCACACCTAGTGAACAGTTGTGTGCAGTGTTCACTGTAGTCTGTGAGGTTTTGATTTTTGGAGTGCAGATCACGCTCCAGTTAGTTCTTCAACCACTGCTGGTTGTAGACTGCTGAGCGTGTGTCCCTGCCTCATCCTTGACATTTTTGTCTAATTGGTGCTGCTCCATTCTATTTCAAATAACTCAAATCTATTAGCGTGACGCGCTTTCATCCGTATCCAATATATTGGTTGCAAACACTATAGAAGTACACAAAGGGGCCTTTCACAACTAGTGAACAGTGGTGTGCAGTGTTCACTGTAGTCTGTGAGGTTTTGATTTTTTGAGTGCAGATCACGCTCCAGTTAGTTCTTCAACCACTGCTGGTTGAAGTCTGCTGAGCGTGTGTCCCTGCCTCATCCTTGACATTTTTCTCTAATTGGTGCTGCTCCATTCTATTTCAAATAACTCAAATCTATTAGTGTGATGCGCTTCCATCCGTATCCAATACATTGGTTGCAAACACTATAGAAGTACACAAAGGGGCCTTTCAAAGCTAGTGAACAGTTGTGTGCAGTGTTCACTGTAGTCTGAGGTTTTCATTTTTGGAGTGCAGATCACGCTCCAGTTAGTTCTTCAACCACTGCTGGTTGTAGTCTGCTGAGCGTGTGTCCCTGCCTCATCCTTGACATTTTTCTCTAATTGGTGCTGCTCCATTCTATTTTAAATAACTCAAATCTATTAGTGTGACGCGCTTTCATCCGTATCCAATACATTGGTTGCAAACACTATAGAAGTACACAAAGGGGCCTTTCACAGCTAGTGAACAGTTGTGTGCAGTGTTCACTGTAGTCTGTGAGGTTTTGATTTTTGGAGTGCAGATCACGCTCCAGTTAGTTCTTCAACCACTGCTGGTTGTAGTCTGCTGAGCGTGTGTCCCTGCCTCATCCTTGACATTTTTCTCTAATTGGTGCTGCTCCATTCTATTTCAAATAACTCAAATCTATTAGGGTGATGCGCTTCCATCCGTATCGAATCATTGGTTGCAAACACTATAGAAGTACACAAAGGGGCCTTTCACAGCTAGTGAACAGTTGTGTGCAGTGTTCACTGTAGTCTGAGGTTTTCATTTTTTGAGTGCAGATCACGCTCCAGTTAGTTCTTCAACCACTGCTGGTTGCAGTCTGCTGAGCGTGTGTCACTGCCTCATCCTTGACATTTGTCTGTAATTGGTGCTGCTCCATTCTATTTCAAATAACTCAAATTTATTAGTGTGACGCGCTTTCATCCGTATCCAAACATTGGTTGCAAACACTATAGAAGTACACAAAGGGGCCTTTCAATGCTAGTGAACAGTTGTGTGCAGTGTTCACTGTAGTCTGAGGTTTTCATTTTTGGAGTGCAGATCACGCTCCAGTTAGTTCTTCAACCACTGCTGGTTGTAGTCTGCTGAGCGTGTGTCCCTGCCTCATCCTTGACATTTTCTTAATTGGTGCTGCTCCATTCTATTTCAAATAACTCAAATCTATTAGTGTGATGCGCTTCCATCCGTATCCAATACATTGGTTGCAAACACTATAGAAGTACACAAAGGGGCCTTTCACAGCTAATGAACAGTTGTGTGCAGTGTTCACGGTAGTCTGAGGTTTTCATTTTTTGAGTGCAGATCACGCTCCAGTGAGTTCTTCAACCACTGCTAGTTGTAGTCTGCTGAGCGTGTGTCACTGCCTCATCCTTGACATTTGTCTGTAATTGGTGCTGCTCCATTCTATTTCAAATAACTCAAATCTATTAGTGTAACGCGCTTACATCCGTATCCAATACATTGGTTGCAAACACTATAGAAGTACACAAAGGGGCCTTTCACACCTAGTGAACAGTTGTGTGCAGTGTTCACTGTAGTCTGAGGTTTTCATTTTTGGAGTGCAGATCACGCTCCAGTTAGTTCTTCAACCACTGCTGGTTGTAGTCTGCTGAGCGTGTGTCCCTGCTTCATCCTTGACATTTTTCTCTAATTGGTGCTGCTCCATTCTATTTCAAATAACTCAAATCTATTAGTGTGACGCGCTTACATCCGTATCCAATACATTGGTTGCAAACACTATAGAAGTACACAAAGGGGCCTTTCACACCTAGTGAACAGTTGTGTGCAGTGTTCACTGTAGTCTGAGGTTTTCATTTTTGGAGTGCAGATCACGCTCCAGTTAGTTCTTCAACCACTGCTGGTTGTAGTCTGCTGAGCGTGTGTCCCTGCCTCATATTTACTTGTATGCTTTTATTTAAAAGCCAAGAACACTGAAGGATAACCTTCGCACTGCAGCTGTTGTCAAAGTTCAATCCACATTATGCACTTCCAACATTGCAGCATTTGAGGCATGATGTGAGTTGGATTTGTCAAAGTTATGGAGTGACAAGGTTCACCATCAGTACCCTATAGCATAAGTATGTTTTTGTGTTAGCATTTGTGTTAGACATGTGGATATCTGCAATAATATGTCACAATTATTTTGTTACAGATTTGTTACCAAGACTAATCATTTCATGGTTGTAAAGGTGACGTTTCACTTGTTTACAGCTTAGAAATAAGGGTGTAGCCTGATATCTATGTGTAGCACTAGGCACTTTAACATGTCATGTTTTTTTCAACATGTGTAGCTAGGTAGCAGTAATTTTTGCAGGACACACAGCAGGGGAACAGCAGGCATTACTGAACCCCACAAACACATCAGCGATTGTTTTGATCTGTGCATCCAACACTTCTGAGCAGCAACTGGCGGTGTTGAAGCCCAGGGTCAAGGAGGGTGTAGGCAGAGGCCTAGTATGAGATGTTTGAACTTTAATTTGTAGTTAGCAGCATTAATTTTTGCCAGACACACAGCAGGGGAACAGAAGGCGTTACTGAACCCCACTAACACTATAGCTTGTGTATTGGTCTGTGGACACGACACTTCTGAGCAGCAACTGGCAGTGTTGTAGCCCAGGGAGTAGAGTTCAGGTGGTAGAAAGATGAACATAACAGGAGACATGGATAACGTTGCCAACCAGTTATTTAATCGGAAACCGGACAGGCAAATTCAGGCGAGATCCATGCCTTGTTCATTTTCAGAAAAGTAAGCCGTTCTACATTATCGGAGGATAGTCGCATGCAACGGTCTGTTAGTACACCACCTGCAGCAGTAAAGACGCGCTCCGATAATACACTGGCAGCAGGGCAAGCCAGCACCTCCAATGCATACTGGCTAAGCTCTGGCCATGTATCCAGCTTAGAGACCCAAAACTTGAATGGGGAAGAGCCATCTGGGAGTACACTGAGAGGGCAAGGCATGTAGTCTGTCACCATCTTACGGAAACTTTGCCTCCTGCTGACTGGAGCCGTCTCGGATGGTGTAGACATTGGTGGCGCTGCCACAAAACTTTGCCACATTTGGAACATACTGGTCTTGCCCTGTGCAGAGGCGCTGCTTGTGCTCCCTCTTGTTGCAGAGCTGTCTCCACTGCCTCGACGCACAGAGCTGCTTTGTAAAGCAGTAGCAGCAGCAGTGCTCTCGGCTGGAATGGAGAACATTATGGATTGCACCAGTGTGTCTTGGTACTCCCGCATTTTACGCTCCCGGTTCAACGGTGTGATGAGGCTTTGTAAGTTGTCCCGGTAGCGAGGGTCTATCAGACGTGGTGAGAATGTGGGCGATGCGGCGGTCGTTTCTCAGGCACTGCAGCATGAAATCAACCATGTGCTGCAGACTCCCAACTGGCCAAGAAACGCTGTCCCCTGCAAGAGGCGTCATCTCTGCCTGCTCTGCATCACCCCACCCTCGCTCTACATACTGACTAGAGCATTGTGTACCTCCCTCTGGAGCGATGTCTTCCTCCTCCATTGACTCCTCCTCATCCTCCTCAGAAAGTCCTTCAAATACATAAAAATTTACAAAATTTAAAACTCATAAAATTTTAAAACATTTTATCATAATTCTGTAACATCAGTTTATGGAAACACAATAGCATTACAAAAGGATAGACAAAAACTGTACATTATGTGCTTTGTAAATACATTAAAAGTTTGCAATGGTTATGAAAATATAGACAGCGACTCTGGAGGTTCAATTGTTGATACAGCATGGTACTTTGAAAGTCCTCCAGCCCTTTGTGAGGAACCACGTTGCGCTGACTGTCCAGAAGGTGATGGAATTTGTGACTCCTCATCCTCCACCTCTTCCAAAACCTCATCCCTTAGTGCTTGCAGTGTTTTTTGAAGCAGGCAGATAAGGGGGACAGTCAGGCTGACTAGTGCATCATCTGCACTCGCCATCCGCGTTGACTCATCAAACGCACGCAAAACGTGGCAGATGTCCTTCATAGAGTCCTTCGCCAGTCCTTACACTGGCTGCCCATTCATTATAAGATCCAATTCAAAGTACTGGTTCTCACCCACAAAGCTCTCCACAGTGCAGCACCCCCCTACATCTCCTCCCTCATTTCTATCTATCGGCCTAACCGACTGCTGCGCTCTGCAAACGACCTTTGACTAACCTCTGCACTAATCCGTACCTCCCACTCCCGACTCCAAGACTTCTCCCGCGCTGCGCCAATCCTCTGGAATGCTCTACCCCAAGAAATTAGGACTATCCGCAATTTGCATGGTTTCAGGCGCTCTCTCAAAACACATTTGTTCAGAGCGGCCTATCACATTCACTAATCAAAGTCATTCTATGTGTAAGTGTGTGTGTGTGTAGCCCATTCACTATCTCCATCCATCCCTCACTCCCTCAAAATGGCTGGACCATCATTGTAAATACACCATTGTATATAAACACCTGTACTTTGTATCTCCCCACCTCATTGTAGATTGTAAGCTCTCACGAGCAGGGGCGGCTTATATTGCTTTAATTATTGTATTGTTAACGTTGTTACTTATGACTTGTGTTCTGAAACTGTTAAACTGTAAAGCGCTGCGGAATATGTTGGCGCTATATAAATAAAGATTATTATTATTCCATGGCGATCCTGTGAGGAAGCCGAACCAGCTGTGTGTGAGCTGTAGGAAGAGGCTCCAACATGACCTGAAGATGTAGGTGCTGCTGTTGGTTGGCCTACATCTCCAGTGTGTCTTTGTAACTCAACTACGTGCTTTGTCCGCACATGTTTCCACATATTAGTGGTATTGAGGTTACTGACACTTTTACCTCTTTTTACTTTTTGATTACACAGCTTGCATTTGACATAGCAAATATCATCTGCAAGTGTGTCAAAAAAGGACCACGCAGTGCAAGTCCTGGGAGCGCCCGTTTTGACTTTTGGAAGAGAACTGCTCCGAACAGGTGCCAAACTGGAGGCTACAGGCAACCGAGTCTGCAGCCTAACTCTCCCTCCTGTTTGTACCGTTGGGGCAATCTCTTCCTCAGAGCTGCTCCCACCACCTTCCAGTTCCTCACGCCATGTTGGGTCTTGGACCTCATCATCTCCACTACCCTCTTCCAACACCTGCTGCTGTTGGGTGGTCTGGCCAGCACCATGCTCAACAGAAACTGGCACCTGAGTCTCATCATCATCAGATGCATTCTGCGGTGTGCTGACCATCGGCACTGGCTCACCCGCCTCTTCAGATTCAGAGAGACACAGCTGTTGCGCATCACTGCATGCTCCCTCTTCTTCACATTCCAGAATGCTGCTTGGTTGGGCCACTGTTTGCAAGCCAAGAGATTCTGAGTACAGAAGCAGAGACTCAGCTGGCTCCTGTACAGAACTCTCTGACTGCCTGGGCAATTTGGCAGGCGGTGAAGAGACAGATGGTTGCTCAACAGTGCTGTGGTCCTGAGAGGAGGTGGAAGCAATTGAAGTCGATGCATTGGCTGCCATCCAACCAACAACGGCTTCAATTTGTTCTTCACACAGCAGGGGGGTACGCCGAGCTCCTACAAAAGTGCGCATAAAGGAACGCTCACGGGGAAAACTGGTGGATGCTGCGTCACTGGGGGCGGCAGCAGCCACAGAATCCCCACGTCCTCTCCCTGCTGAAACTCCACGGCCACGACCACGTGCCTTACTCCCTGCCTTCTTCATCTTGGTAGATTGATAAAGAAAGTCAGAAAAGTTATAAGGCCTAAGTGTGGTTATTCCGCAGAGACTGCAGTGAACACTGCACACAACTGTTCACTAGGTGTGAAAGGCCCCTTTGTGTACTTCTATAGTGTTTGCAACCAATGTATTGGATACGGATGTAAGCGCGTCACACTAATAGATTTGAGTTATTTGAAATAGAATGGAGCAGCAACAATTAGAGAAAAATGTCAAGGATTAGGCAGTGACACACGCTCAGCAGACTACAACCAGCAGTGGTTGAAGAACTAACTGGAGCGTGATCTGCACTCCAAAAATGAAAACCTCAGACTACAGTGAACACTGCACACAACTGTTCACTACCCAACGCATCACAGCAGGAAGGCAGTCTGTGCGTCCAAACAAAGGCGCAAGCATACATGCACGTACCCTGTTTATAAAGCTATATAAAAAAATTTATGTAGTAGTGACGCACACTTTATTGAGGTACAGTATTACATCGCCATTCACCATCTGTGGCTATGCAGTCTCATCTATATATACCTTATCTATCCGTTGTCATGCTTGCAAGTCGACAGTCAGGCATAAATAGCAATTTTCACTATGCACTATGCACTTTTTAAAGGTTATGTTTGTTAATAAAAATGATTATTGGCACATATTATGAGTATTACATGATGGAAATTGTATAATTTTTATAAACTGTTTAGTGACATTATTCAGCAAATGTAACATTTTATGAATGTAACAGATAACTTGTAATGCTGATGATGTTTTGAAGTCAGACATTCATTGTCTATACAATAAAAATGGTGTACATACTGTTACTTATCCATCATTAATGTATTCTGATATGTACTTGTATGCTTTTATTTACAACCGTATAGCAGATTCCTTAACCAATTTATTTTGTGGTTTGCATTGCTGTTCAACATGTTAATGTATGTGTTTATGTTTGTCAATTCTTTATTTATCTAGATTTTTTAAACTGAAATCATCATCTTATGGTAGTAAAGGTTATCTTTCTCTTGTTTGGAGTATAGACATTTTTAATTGACACGTAACAAGGAAAATACTTGATCTAGTATTTAAACATCCTCCTTGACCCTGGGCTCCAACACCGCCAGTTGTTGCCTGGAAGTGCTGTTAGCACAGTCAACACTTGCTCCTGTGTTACTGGGGTTCAGTAATGTCAGCTGTTCCCCTGCTGTGTGTACGGCAAACAGTCCTGCTGCCTCCACACTGTTCTCTTCTCATCCCTGGGCTCCAACACCGCCAGTTGTTGCTCGGAAGTGCTGTTAGCACAGTCAACACTTGCTCCTGTGTTACTGGGGTTCAGTAATGTCAGCTGTTCCCCTGCTGTGTGTACGGCAAAAAGTCCTGCTGCCTCCACCCTGTTCTCTTCTCATCCCTGGGCTCCAACAACCCAGTTGTTGCTCGGAAGTACTTGGCACGGGTACTGACTCCTGCCCAGCCTGGTTACAGCACGACAGCTGTTTCCTGGCAGTGTCAACGTCAATTAGCCTCCAATAAGTTGTCCTGTCGTGTTGCATTCGGGTTAGCCGACTCTATGGTGCCTGCAGTTTAGGTGATTCCTATGTGTGCTGTGGGATATGTAAATAAAGGCTGTTTCAGTTGTGACAATAGGACAAGCACCCACTGTAGGACTGTGTGATTCGGTAACTGCAGACGGCTTGCGGCCTGTCAACTTACATTTTCATGGGTGCCTTATGGTACCCGTCCGGGTTCCAGTACCGTCAGCTGGTTCTCCGCAGTGCCTTTGGCCTAGGTGCCTCCATCTCGGTATCCGAGTTCCAGCAACGTCTGCTGGTCCTTGGTAGTGCTTTGGAGCACAGGTACCTACTGCTTAGTAACCGTGTCCCAGTAACGTCAGTTGGTCCTCGGTTGTGCCATTGGCTCTTGTACCTTCTGCTACCCGTCGGGTTCCAGTACCATCAACTGGTTCTCCGCAGTGCCTTTGGCCTAGGTGCCTCCATCTCGGTATCCGAGTTCCAGCAACGTCTGCTGGTCCTTGGTAGTGCTTTGGAGCACAGGTACCTCCTGCTTAGTAACCGTGTCCCAGTAACGTCAGCTGGTCCTCGGTTGTGCCATTGGCTCTTTTCTTTCTGCTGCCCCTCCGGGTTCCAGCACAGTCAGCTGGTCCTCGTTACTTCCATTGTCTCTTGTACCATCTGATACCCGTCCGGGTTCCAGTAACGTTGTTAGGGTCTGCGGAACGCACCAAATATAAGATGTGGAGAGGTGCGTTCGCAGCCCGGGGTCCACCGTGCAGGCGGAGCCTGTTGCTAGTAAATTGGCGTAAGAAGCAAACTCTGTTATCCCGCAGCGTCGCCAACATAAACGCCGTAACGCGCTGTGGCAATAAGTGCGAACTCTGTTACTACACAGAGCCACTAGAAGGAGAGCCGCAGCGCTATATGGCGATGTGTGCGAACTCACTAAACACAACTGAGTCGCAAAGAAAACACGCTAGGGCGCTGTCTAGCGTTGAAAGCGAACCCTGTTACGTCACAGGGCCGCTGAGAAAATGTGCTGTGTCCTGTCAGGCTCTCCGGTACACAGTTAAGTGCTAAGCGTACATAAAGCGTGATCATGTGCTAATGTCCTCGCGGGAGTCACCCACAATCTATGGCGTCTGAACGCCAGACCCTGAATACGGCAATCAAAACTCCTCACCGGTTATGCCGGTAATCTAGGGCATCTAGGACGCCGACCCTGACCAGCTAGCACACCAAACTCCTCACCGATTAAGTCGGTATTCTAGTGGCTTATTTCAGCCGGGTCCCTAACCACACACACACATGACCACACTGGCGCATAGCATACAGTGGTTGATATTAGCGCATGGCGGCCCAGCCATGCTACCCTTTTATAGTAACAGCTACAGGACCTGCCAGAAATAAGGACCATGAAGCTTGTTCCAGAACAACAGTAGTCACAGGACCTTCCTGGCAGACCAATAGGAGCTGCTGCAGTACCTGAGCATGTGACCCCTGATCTCCAATGAGAGATCTCACTCTGGGCATTCTCAGAAGGGAAAACGCAGGACTTTGTCCCAAAGACGTCTGCTCCAGCACTGGCTATAATAGCAGATCCAGGAAAGGCAGCAGCAAGTCACTGCACAGTACTGGAGTGGGCAAGACGCTTGGACTGACGTCTCTGCAGAGCAGGCTCCACTGTGGCCGGAGATGAATGGGAGACCGCAGTGGGGCTGGTTCGAGACTCCCCTTGTGCAGCAGCGGGAACTCGAACCCTAACATTACCCCCCCTTCTTTGGGCCTCGCTGCGCTCAAAGGCAGCGATGAGCTGCGGAGCGTGAACATGCTCGGCAGGCTCCCAGGACCTATCCTCAGGCCCATAACCCCTCCAATCCACCAAATTAATTTTTTGCCTCGTACCACCTTGTACCCAGCAATGGCGTTTACCTCATGATCGTCGGTAGATGAACCCGACGTCCCGGCAGATGACTCGGAAAACCGGGAAATGGCCTCGGGTTTCAGGAGGGACACGTGAAAGGTGTCAGTGATACCAAGGCGAGGCAGAAGGGCTAGGCGGTAAACCACCGGGTTCACCTGCTCAAGAACTTTAAAGGGGCCCAAAAAGCGATGTGTCAACTTGGTGGACTCTACACGTAGCCTGATGTTTCGGGCAGAAAGTCACACTAGGTCACCCGGAGCAAATGTAGGAGCGGGGCGCCGATGGGCATCAGCCGAAGACCTCATCCTCTCTTTGGAGGCCTGAATGGCATCCTGTGTGCGGTCCCAAATGTCCCGTGATCCACAGCCCAGTCTGCCACCCTGGAATCGGCGGAAGACACGGGCATGGGCACTGGTACCCGCGGATGCTGACCGTAATTCAGGAGGAATGGGGTCTGTCCGGTGGAGTCAGCCACAGCATTATTTAGAGCGAAGTCAGCCCACGGTAGCAAGGATGCCCAATCATCCTGCCTGGCAGAGACAAAATGTCGCAAGTATGTGACCAAGGTCTGGTTGGCCCTCTCTACCAACCCATTCGTCTCGGGATGGTATGCAGAGGAGAGATTCAACTCAATGCTGAGTAAACGACACAGCTCTCTCCAGAACCGAGACGCAAACTGGGGACCTCGATCACTGACAATTTTGTCTGGCATACCGTGAAGGCGGAAAATATGCCTAATGAATAATGCTGCCAAGGCCCGTGCAGACGGTAACCGTGGTAACGGCACTAAGTGTACCATTTTGGAGAAGTGGTCGGTTATCACCCAGATGATGGTGCAGCCCCGAGACTTGGGTAAGCCCACCACAAAATCCATCTCGACCATCTCCCAAGGCCTGTCTGCCACCGGTAAAGGGAAAAGTAACCCAGCTGGCCGTTGTCGAGGGGACTTATTCTTGGCGCAGGAGACGCATGCCTGAACGTATTCCCTGACGTCACGGGCCATCTGCGGCCACCAGTATGTTCTCGCCAGCAACTCAGAAGTCCTTTTTGTCTCAAAATGTCCACCCACCCTGGACGAATGTGCCCAAGAGAGTACTTCCGGTCGCAAATTGATGGGCACAAAAGTCTTGCCCGGAGGCACAGACTCAAGCGAAACCGGAGCCACCGTTCTTAGGCTTTCTGTGGGGACAATAAGCCGAGGCTCCTCCTCCACCTCCTCAGAGGACACCACGGAGCGGGATAGAGCGTCTGCGCGAATGTTCTTCTCACCGGAGAGGAAATGGAGGGTGAAATGGAACCGGGAGAAAAACAAGGACCATCTGGCCTGATGGGAATTTAGCTGCTGGGCTGTCTGCAAATACACCAAGTTCTTGTGGTCCGTGAATACTTGGAAGGGGAAGCGAGCCCCCTCCAGAAGATGTCTCCACTTGGAGAAGGCCAACTTCATAGCCAGTAACTCCCTGTACCCGATGGAATAATTCCTCTCTGCTGGTGTAAAGGTCTTGGAAAAGAAGAAGCAGGGATGCTTCCGACCCTGGGCATCCTTTTGAAAGAGGACTGCTCCAGCACCAACAGAAGAGGCATCCACCTCTAAGATAAACGGTTTATCGACATCGGGGCAATGTAAGATGGGAGCACTGGCGAAATGCGACTTGATAGAGGAGAACGCCTTTGTGACCTCCTCTGACCACAACTTGGGATTAGCTCCCTTCTTGGTGAGGGCTACCAAGGGAGCTACCAAAGTAGAGAAGTGGGGAATGAATTGGCGATAGTAGTTAATGAACCCCATAAAGCGCTGCACCGCCTTAAGGGAGTGGGGTTCTTGCCAATCCATCACAGCCTGTAGTTTGGTAGGATCCATAGCCAATCCCTGGGTGGAGATGATATAGCCCAGGAAAGGTAGAGACTCCTGCTCAAACATGCACTTCTCCAACTTCGCATATAGGGAATTTGCTCGCAAGAGGTCGAAGACCTTGCAGACATCTCTCCGGTGGGAGGCCATATCTGGAGAAAAAATGAGAATGTCATCCAGATAGACTACCACCGAGGTGGTCAACATATCCCGGAAGATGTCATTCACAAAATCTTGGAAGACAGCTGGGCGTTACAGAGCCCAAAGGGCATTACCAGATATTCATAATGCCCATCCCTGGTGTTAAATGCCGTCTTCCATTCTCCCCCTCACGGATGCGAATCAGGTTATACGCACCCCGCAGGTCTAACTTAGTAAACACCCTTGCTCCCCGAAGTCTGTCAAAGAGCTCAGAATTAGCGGCAAAGGATATTTATTTTTCACGGTGATAGCGTTGAGACCCCTATAATCAATGCACGGACGTAATTCTCCGTTCTTCTTCTGCACAAAGAAGAACCCCGCTCCCGCTGGTGACACCGACTTCCTAATGAATCCCCTTGCCAAGTTCTCCTGAATATATTGGGACATGGCCTCTGTCTCAGGAAGAGAGAGGGGATAAACCCTTCCTCTAGGAGGCTCAGCTCCAGGCAAGAGGTCGATAGGACAGTCATAGGGGCGATGAGGCGGAAGAGTCTCCGCAGCCTTCTTCGAGAAAACGTCGGCATAAGACCAATAGACCTTGGGAAGAGGAGAGAGGTCTATGGGTATCTCAGTGGTGTTGACCTGCACGCTGTCCCTAATGCATCTGCCTTTACATAAATTACCCCAACCCAGGATTCTCCCTGAAGACCACTCAATATGGGGAGAGTGGTGGCGGAGCCAGGGTAATCCCAACAAAACCTCATCTATACCTCAGGGAGGATAAAAAATGATATATTCTCCTGATGGGAAGGAGACATAGACAAGGTGAGTGAGACAGACTGATGGGTGATTTGTGAGGGCAGAATTGCTCCGTTCAACACCCGTACCGATACTGGTTCAGCCAGCAACACCAAAGGCATGGTGTGGCGAGAAGCAAAGGAGGATGACATAAAATTCCCCTCTGCCCCCGAATCCACACACAGCTTGACGGGTAGGGTGGTAGAACCGTGGGTAATTATCCCCTTGAGGAGCACTTTAGGGGCAAAACTCATGGCGTCCAGTGACCCTGTTCCTACGGTTACTGGGCGCGACCGTTTATTCAGCCGCTGTGGACATCAGGTTGGCAAAATGTCCCTGCTGCTGGCAAATATAACAAATCGGGGATGGACGAGTGACCCGAGATTTAGATCCTCTCTCGTGGAAACGGAGGTCGACGCGGGTGGAAATAGCGATAAGCTTCTCCAGTGTGGCAGGAATCTCTCTGGTAGCCAAGGCGTCTTTCACATGACCCGCCAGTCCTCTCCAGAACACGGGAATGAGGACTTTATCTGGCCCCTCTAATTCCGAGGCCAGAGTCCGAAATTGGACAGCAAACTGGCTGACCAAAGCCGAACCCTGGGTACTTGCCAGCAGTTTGAGCGCCGTATCGTGGGTGATCTGAGGTCCTAGAAAAACCTTTTTCAGAACCTCCAGAAAACGAGAAGCACTCCGCACCACACGGTCGTCGCGCTCCCACAGCGGCGTTGCCCACTCCAACGCTCTGCCCGACAGAAGAGCTATCACAAAGCCCACTTGTGCCCGATCCGTGGGGAAACGTGCAGCCAGAAGCTCGAGGTGTATGGAGCACTGACTCACGTATCCCCGACATTGCTTGCTGTCACCAGCAAACTTGTCTGGAAGCGGGAGGTGGGACAATGTGAGGACAGAGGTGGCAGAGGACAAACTGGCTGCAGCTACGCTAGCAGCCTGAACAGCGACTGCGGTAACATCCACAGCTGAGGTTGTGCGCTCAAGAGCCGCCAACCTACCCTCCAGCTGCTGGATGTACAGCTGTAAACGCTGTTCAACCGCCATTTTACTAGCCAGACCCTGGCGCTAATATTATGTTAGGGTCTGCGGAACGCACCAAATATAAGATTGATCACAAAATAGTCCTATTAGTAATAGATACCCCTAAACAGTTATGGGGATAACATCCTGAGACATATATAATTCACAAAAAAATTCACCTAATTATTGGTAATGTAATAAGGATGCAAAAAACTTGAAAAAATATAAATTCTTTATTAAAGATTATTAAAAAAGTGAAAAGAGTACACTGAAACAACAAAACCAGGGACATATAGCCATAGATCTCAACTAAGCAGCAGGCATCATACAGAAAACGTTCATGTATATACTAAGGCCACAATGGAAGGGTCCCATAGATATAATGTGACTGGCAATGCAAAGTGTTTAGTGCATAGTGCATATCCTGTATATTCAAAGCTACTAAAACACACTACAAATATATCCTGTCACCATACTGCAGATAAATTCCCCAATAAGTACAAAAGGGCCGATGATGTTATTACCTTGCCACTGCTAGTGAGAATCCTGGCGTCCCTGCTGCCCCGACGCGCGTTTCGCTATCCTTCTTCGGGAGGCGTGTCGGGGTAGGAGAACGCCAGGTTTAAATATAGCGCATCTATGATGCCATTGGAGAGACAATTACCTATAGTGCATAATGATTGGCTATCGGGTCATGAAGAAGTTAACGGCCACATTGTTAATTAGACCCATAACAAGCTACTCCGCTCACATATGGAGAATAAGTAAGAAGACCCGGTAGCCAATAAAAATAGGGGCCGGACCCCACGTCACACGGTAATGCGGCGCATGCGCAGGCTTGTCAGACCCATGTGACAAATGGGGAGCGAGAGGCGCGGTCATGGGAGGGGCTAGTGTAACGTCACTGATGACGCGTTACCTCCCCTTACTCCTGGACAGCGCGTCTCACCCCAAATAGGTCTGCAGCCCCGGACGCGCTCAGCCCGTGACCTGAGGTACGATCACCACCAAAATAGAAACAGCGCATGAGTTCTAGTCCTGAGAAGATAATTCTCATATCAATATTTTTACCGGCCGTTAAGCATGAGGTGACCATGTCATTCTGATTAAATACACCGTGGATTACCCATAAATGTACTATTCCCAATAATTATTAACCCAACCTGTTCTATCTTATTGCTAAACACCTAACAACAATTAATGTTATCGAGAATGGATAGTAAGAATCTTAAAGGAAGCAATAGGCCTAAAACCATCCAAGAATACATATTGATAGTAAATGACATAATTAAAAAATATCATAATCAAATGTTCCATATCTTGAAATTATCTTCTGCAAAAAGATGATTTTTCGGTTCCAGGACAACCCTTGACATCTGTCGTATCTCTTCATAGACTGAACTTCTTCTCCAATGGAAGGAATATCATAATGTTGATAATATATGAATCTAATGAAAAACTGAGAAGAATAAAAATTAATAAAAACACATAAAATGAACCGAAAACGATCCCCTACCCCCCCCCACAAAAACTACCTATGATCAATACATGAAGGTATATAGGAAAAAATAGGAAAAAATGTAGGAAAAAAGGAAAAAAGAGGAAGAAGAAAAAAGAAGAAAAAGAAGAAACCAAGAAACAGGGAAAATCACAAGAAAGCCCCAAAGCCAAAGCTTTCATTAAGGCCCTGTGGGGCCACTGTACCAAGTCGATAAATCCACTGGCATTCTTTTTTAGCCAGTCTTCTTTTAATGTCACCACCCCTAATGCCCAAATCAACAATATCAATCCCCTTAATTGTCAGCATACTGGGATTACATGCTTGGAATCTCTTGAAATGTCTGGGAAGGGTTTTTAATGACGAAATGTCATTAATATTTTTAGCTTTTGAAATGTCAATACAGTGTTCCCGAACCCTGATCTTTAATTCCCGACTAGTAAGACCAATGTAAATTTTGCGGCAAGGACATACTGCATAATAAATGACCCCTTTACTGGAGCACGTAATATGTGATCTAATCTGAAAAAGTTCTAGTATTATCAGAATTGCTGAAGGAGTAACTTCTCTTCATATTAGCACATCCTTTACACAACCCACAAGGGAAGAAACCATCCCTTCCCTTACTTTTTAGTTGAGCTTTTCCTCTCAAGGGGTCATAAGTACTGTGTGAAGGTATATCACCCAAATTAGGTGATCGTTTAGCTACGAAAAGAGGTTGCACAGGTAAGGCATTTTTAAGAGAACGATCCGAAAACAGAATCGGCCAATGTTTTCGGACAATCTTCTGCAGATCCAGCCAATTGTTAGAAAAATTGGTAATAAACCTTACCTGGTTATCAGAAGTTATAGTTGTATTGGAAGGCTTATTTTTTAACAGCAATTCACGAGTGGTATTTTTGGCTCTCGTATATCCCTTCTGGATCATTCTGTGGCTATAGCCTCGTTCTTGAAATCTTCCTCTTAAGTCCTTACATTGTTTTTCAAATTGAGACTCCTCCGAGCAAATTCTTTTTAATCGCAAAAATTGGCCTATGGGTATCCCATTTATAGTTGCTCTGGGGTGTGATGACGTGGCGTGAAGAAGTGAATTTGTGGCAGTGGGCTTCCTGTATAATGTAGTATTGATGAGGCCTTCAGGAGATGCTGAAATTAATAAGTCAAGAAATTCAATACTTCTCCCAAATTTGTATGTCAGACGGATGTTCAATTCATTGTCATTGAGTCTCAACATGAAGTCTTGAAGATCTTGTACTGGTCCTTCCCAGATAAACATGATGTCGTCAATATATCTGACCCAGTTTTGTACATGCTCAGCACCCCTAATTTCATTTTCTTGAAAAATGTACCACTCCCACGCACCCATAAAGAGGTTGGCATATGAGGGGGCACAGGCCGCCCCCATAGCCATCCCCTGTAATTGGAGAAAGATCTTACCATTAAATGAGAAGGCATTATGAGTAAGCACAAATTCAAGAGAGTCATGATCAATTCCGACATCTCCTTTTCAATAGTGCTGGAAATTAGATATCTCCTAACGGCACGTAGGTGGCCACCTTTTACCTGATACCTAAGATCCATAAGGATCCTTTGGATCCACCGGGGAGACCGATAGTGGCAGCTAATGAGAGCTTGTGTGAAATTATCTGTAAAGTCATTGACCATTTTTTACATCCTCTTGTCAATCAGCTTCCATCTTTCATAAAAGATACAACTGCAGCATTAAGGCATCTTGAAGGTCTTGAATTGTCTGACAATATGGTATTTGTAACTGCAGATGTTGAGGCTCTTTATTCCTCCATCAGACACTCGGATGGCCTACGTGCCGTTAGGAGATATCTAATTTCCAGCACTATTGAAAAGGAGATGTCGGAATTGATCATGACTCTCCTTGAATTTGTGCTTACTCATAATGCATTCTCATTTAATGGTAAGATCTTTCTCCAATTACAGGGGACGGCTATGGGGGTGGCCTGTGCCCCCTCATATGCCAACCTCTTTATTGGTGCGTGGGAGTGGTACATTTTTCAAGAAAATGAAATTAGGGGTGCTGAGCATGTACAAAACTGGGTCAGATATATTGACGACATCATGTTTATCTGGGAAGGACCAGTACAAGATCTTCAAGACTTCATGTTGAGACTCAATGACAATGAATTGAACATCCGTCTGACATACAAATTTGGGAGAAGTATTGAATTTCTTGACTTATTAATTTCAGCATCTCCTGAAGGCCTAATCAATACTACATTATACAGGAAGCCCACTGCCACAAATTCGCTTCTTCACGCCACGTCATCACACCCCAGAGCAACTATAAATGGGATACCCATAGGCCAATTTTTGCGATTAAAAAGAATTTGCTCGGAGGAGTCTCAATTTGAAAAACAATGTAAGGACTTAAGAGGAAGATTTCAAGAACAAGGCTATAGCCACAGAATGTTCCAGAAGGGATATACGAGAGCCAAAAATACCACTCGTGAATTGCTGTTAAAAAATAAGCCTTCCAATACAACTATAACTTCTGATAACCAGGTAAGGTTTATTACCAATTTTTCTAACAATTGGCTGGATCTGCAGAAGATTGTCCGAAAACATTGGCCGATTCTGTTTTCGGATCGTTCTCTTAAAAATGCCTTACCTGTGCAACCTCTTTTCGTAGCTAAACGATCACCTAATTTGGGTGATATACTTTCACACAGTACTTATGACCCCTTGAGAGGAAAAGCTCAACTAAAAAGTAAGGGAAAGGATGGTTTCTTCCCTTGTGGGTTGTGTAAAGGATGTGCTAATATGAAGAGAAGTTACTCCTTCAGCAATTCTGATAATACTAGAACTTTTCAGATTAGATCACATATTACGTGCTCCAGTAAAGGGGTCATTTATTATGCAGTATGTCCTTGCCGCAAAACTTACATTGGTCTTACTAGTCGGGAATTAAAGATCAGGGTTCGGGAACACTGTATTGACATTTCAAAAGCTAAAAATACTAATGACATTTCGTCATTAAAAACCCTTCCCAGACATTTCAAGAGATTCCATGCATGTAATCCCAGTAAGCTGACAATTAAGGGGATTGATATTGTTGATTTGGGCATTAGGGGTGGTGACATTAAAAGAAGACTGGCTAAAAAAGAATGCCAGTGGATTTATCGACTTGGTACAGTGGCCCCACAGGGCCTTAATGAAAGCTTTGGCTTTGGGGCTTTCTTGTGATTTTCCCTGTTTCTTGGTTTCTTCTTTTTCTTCTTTTTTTTTTTTCTTCTTCCTCTTTTTTCCTTTTTTCCTACATTTTTTCCTATTTTTTCCTATATACCTTCATGTATTGATCATAGGTAGTTTTTGTGGGGGGGGGGGTAGGGGATCGTTTTCGGTTCATTTTATGTGTTTTTATTAATTTTTATTCTTCTCAGTTTTTCATTAGATTCATATATTATCAACATTATGATATTCCTTCCATTGGAGAAGAAGTTCAGTCTATGAAGAGATACGACAGATGTCAAGGGTTGTCCTGGAACCGAAAAATCATCTTTTTGCAGAAGATAATTTCAAGATATGGAACATTTGATTATGATATTTTTTAATTATGTCATTTACTATCAATATGTATTCTTGGATGGTTTTAGGCCTATTGCTTCCTTTAAGATTCTTACTATCCATTCTCGATAACATTAATTGTTGTTAGGTGTTTAGCAATAAGATAGAACAGGTTGGGTTAATAATTATTGGGAATAGTACATTTATGGGTAATCCACGGTGTATTTAATCAGAATGACATGGTCACCTCATGCTTACCGGCCCGGTAAAAATATTGATATGAGAATTATCTTCTCAGGACTAGAACTCATGCGCTGTTTCTATTTTGGTGGTGATCGTACCTCAGGTCACGGGCTGAGCGCGTCCGCGGGCTGCAGACCTATTTGGGGTGAGACGCGCTGTCCAGGAGTAAGGGGAGGTAACACGTCATCAGTGACGTTACACTAGCCCCTCCCATGACCGCGCCTCTCGCTCCCTATTTGTCACATGGGTCTGACAAGCCTGCGCATGCGCCGCATTACCGTGTGACGTGGGGTCCGGCCCCTATTTTTATTGGCTACCGGGTCTTCTTACTTATTCTTCATATGTGAGCGGAGTAGCTTGTTATGGGTCTAATTAACAATGTGGCCGTTAACTTCTTCATGACCCGATAGCCAATCATTATGCACTATAGGTAATTGTCTCTCCAATGGCATCATAGATGCGCTATATTTAAACCTGGCGTTCTCCTACCCCGACACGCCTCCCGAAGAAGGATAGCGAAACGCGCGTCGGGGCAGCAGGGACGCCAGGATTCTCACTAGCAGTGGCAAGGTAATAACATCATCGGCCCTTTTGTACTTATTGGGGAATTTATCTGCAGTATGGTGACAGGATATATTTGTAGTGTGTTTTAGTAGCTTTGAATATACAGGATATGCACTATGCACTAAACACTTTGCATTGCCAGTCACATTATATCTATGGGACCCTTCCATTGTGGCCTTAGTATATACATGAACGTTTTCTGTATGATGCCTGCTGCTTAGTTGAGATCTATGGCTATATGTCCCTGGTTTTGTTGTTTCAGTGTACTCTTTTCACTTTTTTAATAATCTTTAATAAAGAATTTATATTTTTTCAAGTTTTTTGCATCCTTATTACATTACCAATAATTAGGTGAATTTTTTTGTGAATTAAATATAAGATGTGGAGAGGTGCGTTCGCAGCCCGGAGTCCACCGTGCAGGCGGAGCCTGCTGCTAGTAAAATGGCGTAAGAAGCAAACTCTGTTATCCCGCAGAGTCGCCAACATAAACGCCGTAACGCGCTGTGGCAATAAGTGCGAACTCTGTTACTCCACAGAGCCGCTAGAAGGAGAGCCGCAGCGCTATATGGCGATGTGTGCGAACTCACTAAACACAACTGAGTCGAAAAGAAAACACGCTAGGGCGCTGTCTAGCGTTGAAAGCAAACCCTGTTACGTCACAGGGCCGCTGAGAAAATGTGCTGTGTCCTGTCAGGCTCTCAGGTACACAGTTAAGTGCTAAGCGTACATAAAGCGTGATCATGTGCTAATGTCCTCGCGGGAGTCACCCACAATCTATGCGTCTGAACGCCAGACCCTGAATACGGCAATCAAAACTCCTCACCGGTTATGCCGGTAATCTAGGGCATCTAGGACGCCGACCCTGACCAGCTAGCACACCAAACTCCTCACCGATTAAGTCGGTATTCTAGTGGCTTATTTCAGCCGGGTCCCTAACCACACACACACATGACCACACTGGCGCATAGCATACAGTGGTTGATATTAGCGCACGGCGGCCCAGCCATGCTACCCTTTTATAGTAACAGCTACAGGACCTGCCAGAAACAAGGACCAATGAAGCTTGTTCCAGAACAACAGTAGTCACAGGACCTTCCTGGCAGACCAAAAGGAGCTGCTGCAGTACCTGAGCATGTGACCCCTGATCTCCAATGAGAGATCTCACTCTGGGCATGCTCAGAAGGGAAAACGCAGGACTTTGTCCCAAAGACGTCTGCTCCAGCACTGGCTATAATAGCAGATCCAGGAAAGGCAGCAGCAAGTCACTGCACAGTACTGGAGTGGGCAAGACGCTTGGACCGACGTCTCTGCAGAGCAGGCTCCACTGCGGCCGGAGATGAATGGGAGACCGCAGCGGGGCTGGTTCGAGACTCCCCTTGTGCAGCAGCGGGAACTTGAACCCTAACAAACGTCAGCTGGTTCTCGGAAGTTAGTCAGCCTTCTTGTACCTTCAGCTACATTTACAAATTGAAGATTTTTGAAATGTTTTTTTGGGTAATCACTCTGGATCTCCAACAATGAAGACGACGACCCTGATGACCACCCGAAGAAGATGACGACCACAAGGACGACGAGCATCAAGCCAACCAGCCTGAACACCATCACAAAGAAGAAATAAAAGATTACCCAGAAGAAGATCACCAACAGGACAAAGAAAGTTAAGACAAACTACAAGATACAGAAAAAGAGACAGACGAACAATAAGCAGAAGATCAAAAAGCAGAAGAACATGAAGTATAAGACCAAAATGAAGAGCAAAATATATGCTCTAAATTATAAGCAGAAGAAGACTAAGCAGTGTATGGGGGTGAGTCCGTTCCTCCTCGTGGTGCCCCTGGAAAATGCCTGCTGCTGCAGGCTAAACTGAACACGGACAAATACTGTTGTAATTTAAATCTTTTGTGACAGCAAGAACGGAAGGATGAAAAATTCATACTTTTACAGATTACAAGTACAGGAATCTCTGTCACAAATAAGAATATGATGAAGAAGATGAAGAGGAAGAAGATGAAGAAGTAGAATATGAAGAAGAATAATAGTTTAATAAGAACAATATGAGTAATGTTAACAAAAAGATGAATAGCAAGACATTTAAGAAGAAGATAAAGAAGGTGAAGATGAAGAATAATTTTATGAAAAAGATGATGCTGCTGAAGATTATGAAGGAGAAAGTGTGGCAAAAGTTAAAAAGGTGAAGAGCATGGAAGTTGTGAAACATACATATTTGCCAAAATATAAAAAAGGTTAACAACATTGTCAATTTCTTCGTCAATCCGAACATCTTTAAAAAAAAAAATATTAATGCTATTCCATTTGATTGGGTTAAACATCTATGCCTTTAATGTCTCCTCAACCTCCCCCAATACATTCTACATTACTCTTTGTTGTTTTCCTTCATGTACAATTAACCAACAAGGCAAGAATGGGATTTTTTTTAATTCCGATATTTTGTTCCCATAGACTTACATTGGATTTCCGCTATCGGTATCGGGTATCGCCGATACTTTTTGGATATCGGCGATACCCATTCCGATCCGATACTTATTGATATCGGAAAGTATCGCTCAACTCTAGTAGCAACAGGTTCACCAAGTTGTAAGTAGGGTCGCTCTTTTGCCAGGATATAATTGTGCAGAACAACACACGCTTTCACAACCTCATCAACTGTCTCAGTTTTTAGATTGATGGCTGTTCCCAAAATGCGCCATTTAGATACCAGCAAACCAAAGGCACACTACACAGTTCTTCGTGCCCTTGTCAGTTGTTAGTTAAAAATCCGTTTGGTGTGATTCAAGTCCCTACTTGACTACAGTTTTATGAGGTTGGCACACATTTGAAAGGCCTCATCCCCAACCACAACAAATGGCATAGGCGGTCCTTCAGTGTTGGGAAGAGGTCGTGACTGTGGAAAAGTGAAATTATTCCCATACAAACGTTGGCCCATGTCAGACTTTTTGAAAGTCTTTGAGTCATTTCCTCATCCAAATGAGCCAATGTCCATGGCGACAAATCGACAGTCAGCATCTGCAATTGTCATGAGAACAATTAAAAAGTATTTTTATAGTTGAAATACTCGGATCCACTTCCAACTGGTTTCCTAATCCGAATGTGTTTGCAGTCAACAGCCCGCAAACAGTTTGGAAAATTACAAATGTCCATAAATTTTGCATCATTTTCCAGCCATATTCAGTTGTGGGTTGGGGGAAGGAATTCTGCATGAAGAACCTCACATAAAGCACGGCAGGTGTCTCCGACAATCCCAGAAAGGGTGGACACTCCAATCCGGAACTGGAAATGTAAAGATGATAAGGTCTCTCCGGTAGCCAGGAATCTGCCTAACAGAAAATGGAAAAAAAATCAGTATATGGCTTTTAGAAAAAAATGGAAAAAAAATCAGTATGTGGCTTTTAACCCCTTTATTTTATCTGACGTACTATTCCATCCATGTGCCCTGGGACTTAATTCCCAAGGACGGAATAGTACGTCATATGTGTTCAGCTGCGCTCCCAGGGGGAGCGCAGCTGATCGAGGCCGGGTGTCAGCTGATTATCACAGATGACACCCGGCACTATGTGCCAGGAGTGGTCACAGACCGCTTCCGGAACATTAACCCCCGGCACACTGCGATCAAACATGATCGCAGTGTATCTGGGGCACAGGGAAGCATCGCGCAGGGAGGGGGCTCCCTGCGTGCTTCCCTGAGACCCTCAGAACAGCGTGATGTGATCGCGCTGTTCTGAGAACTTCCTCCCAAGGATGGCCGCGGGGTCCTTCCGGGTCCTGCAGGGAGGCGCCCCTCAGTGCCTGCTGAGAGCGGGCACTGAGAAAGCCTGCTTCAGTGCCTGTCAGATCACTGGTCTGACACAGTGCTGTGCACAGTGTCAGACCATCGATCTGATATTATACAGTGTTGTCCCACCCTGGGACAAAGTAAAAAATGTAAAAAAAATAAAAATGAAGTGTAAAAAAAATTCCTAAATAAAGAAAAAAAAATATTCCCAAATAAATTAATTTCTTCATGTAAATAAAAAAAACAAAACAATAAAAGTACACATATTTAGTATTGCCGCATCTATAACGACCCGCCCTATAAAACTGTCCCACTAGTTAACCCCATTAGTGAACCCCTAAAAAAAAAACAAGGCAATAAAACAATGATTTATCATCATACCGCTGAACAAAAAGTGGAATAACACGCGATCAAAAAGACGAATATAAACAAACATGGTACTGCTGAAAACGTCATCTTGTCCCGCAAAAATCGAGCCACCATAAAGCATCATCAGCGAAAGAATAAAAAGTTATAGCTCGCAGAATAAAGCGATGCAAAACTAATTATTTTTTATATATAATCGTTTTTATTGTATAAAAGCACCAAAACATTAAAAAAAAGATATACATGAGGTATCGCTGTAATCGTATTAACCCAAAGAATAAAACTGCTTTATCAATTTTACTAAATGCAGAACGGTGTAAGCGCCCCCCCTAGAGAAATTAATGAATTGCTGGTTTTTGTTCATTCTGCCTCCAAAAAATCGTAATAAAAAGCGATCAAAATATGCCATGTGCCCAAAAATGGTACCAATAAAAACGTCAACTCGTCCCGCAAAAAATAAGGCCTCACATGGCTCTGTGGGCCAAAATAAGAAAAAGTTATAGCTCTCAAAATGTGATGATGCAAAAACTATTTTTTGCAATAAAAAGCATCTTTTAGCGTGTGACAGCTGCCAATCATAAAAACCCGCTATAAGGAGTAAATCAAACCCCCTTTATCACCCCCTTAGTTAGGGAAAAGTAATAAAATTAAAAAATTTATTTTTTTCCATTTTCCCATTAGGGTTAGGGTTAGGGTTGGGGCTAAAGATAGGGTTAGAGTTGGGGCTAAAGTTAGGATCAGGGTTGGGATTAGGGTTAGGGGTGTGCTAGGGTTAGGTTTGTGGTTAGGGTTGAGATTAGGGTTAGAGGTAGAGATGAGCGACTTTGTCTCCGGGAGGGTCGAGTCGGGATTCGTGAAACCCGACTTTCTCAAAAGTCGAGTCGAACAAAATCGGCCGACTATCGGGAAAAGTCGGAGGACCGACTGAAACACGAAACCCAATGCAAGTCAATGGGGAAGCAAAGTCGGCAGGGAGTGGAGGACAGTAAACACAGCTACAGTGCCCATTTCAATGCCAACGACATCAATTCCTATTACTTAAGCTTGTCAACCTTAATTTACTTTATAATAATAGTTACGCATTTAAAACTGGGGGTAATTTGGCTAAAGTTGTGGGGGGGGCAGGGCTGGCTCCAGGTTTTCGTGTGCCCCGGGCGAAAGAGTGTCAGTGGGCCCCTTTAACACATACCACAATTCATGATGCTCCGATACGGCACAGAAATATAGGTATAGTACAATGACAAATACTTCACTTCTTACATTACATGACTGATATCTATTTTAAATTCTACAATAGCTCAAAAACCGGACAGTATATTCCTCCATTCATTATTATGGCCACCACATAGTGCGCCATACAGAATAATGAGCCCCATATATTGCTCCATACAGAATAATTGGTCCCATATAATGTTCCATACAGTATATGATGAGCTCCACATAATGCAACAGTATATAATGGGCCCCATATAATGTGCCATACAGTATAGGACGGTCCCCATAGAGTATAATGAGCCCCACATATTGCTCCATATAGTATAATGAGTCGCATATAAAGCTCCATACAGTATATGATGGGCCCCATATATTGCTCCATACAGAATGGGCTCCATATAATGCTCCATACAGAATAGGTCCCATATGTGCTCCATATGATGCTCCATACCCTATATGATGCCCCATAAATAATGAACCCCATATGATGGGCCCCATGGATGATGCTCCAGTGTATGATGGGCCTATATAATGCTCCATATATAATGGGCCCCATTTATAATGCTCTATTGTATAATGGGTCCTGAATATGATACTCCAGTGTATGATGGGCCCCATTTATAATGCTCCAGTGTATGATGGGCCCCATGGATGATGCTCCAGTGTATGATGGGCCTATATAATGCTCCATATATGATGGGCCCCATTTATAATGCTCCAGTGTATAATGGGCCCCGTATATGATGCTTCAGTGTATGATGGGCCCCATTTATAATGCTCCAGTGTATAATAGGCCCCGTATTTGAAGCTCAGTGTATGATGGGCCCCATTTATAATGCTCCAGTGTATGATGTGCCTCATGGATGATGCTCCAGTGTATGATGGGCCTATATAATGCTCCATATATGATGGGCCCCATATGATGCTCCAGTATATGATAGGCCCCATGGATGATGCTCCAGTGTATAATAGGCCCCGTATATGATACTCCAGTGTATGATGGGCCCCATTTATAATGCTCCAGTGTATGATGGGTCCCATGGACAATGCTCCAGTGTATGATGGGCCTATATAATGCTACATATATAATGGGCCCCATTTATAATGATCCAGTGTATAATGGCCCCGTATATGATGCTCCAGTGTATAATGGGCCCGTATATGATGCTCCAGTGTATGATGGGCCCCATTTATAATGCTCCAGTGTATGATAGGTCCCATGGACGATGCTCCAGTGTATGATGGGCCAATATAATGCTCCATATATAATGAGCCCCATATGATGCTGCAGTATATGATGGGCCCCATGGATGATGCTTCAGTGTATGATGGGCCTATATAATGCTCCATATATAATGTGCCCTATTTATAATGCTCCATTGGATGATGGACCCCATGGACGATGCTCCAGTGTATGATGGGCCTTATAATGCTCCATATATAATGGGCCCCATTTATAATGCTCCAGTGTATAATGGGCCCGTATATGATGCTCCAGTTTATGATGGGCCCCATTTATAATTCTCCAGTGTATGATGGGCCCCATGCATGATGCTCCAGTGTATGATGAGCCTATATAATGCTCTATATATAATGGGCCCCATTTATAATGCTCCAGTGTATAATGGGCCCTATCTATGATGCTCAAGTGTTTGATGGGCCCCATTTATAATGATCCAGTGTATAATGGCCCCGTATATGATGCTCCAGTGTATAATGGGCCCCGTATATGATGCCCCAGTGTATGATGGGCCCCATTTATAATGCTCCAGTGTATGATAGGTCCATGGACGATGCTCCAGTGTATGATGGGCCAATATAATGCTCCATATATAATGAGCCCCATATGATGCTGCAGTATATGATGGGCCCATGGATGATGCTTCAGTGTATGATGGGCCTATATAATGCTCCATATATAATGTGCCCTATTTATAATGCTCCATTGGATGATGGACCCCATGGACGATGCTCCAGTGTATGATGGGCCTATATAATGGGCCCCATTTATAATGCTCCAGTGTATAATGGGCCCGTATATGATGCTCCAGTTTATGATGGGCCCCATTTATAATTCTCCAGTGTATGATGGGCCCCATGCATGATGCTCCAGTGTATGATGAGCCTATATAATGCTCTATATATAATGGGCCCCATTTATAATGCTCCAGTGTATAATGGGCCCTATCTATGATGCTCAAGTGTTTGATGGGCCCCATATATAATTTTCTAGTGTATAATGCTCCCCATATATTGCTCCAAAGATTAAAAAAAATGAAATACCTCTCCTCGCTGGGCACTGCTCTACTCTGGACTCCTCAGCGTTGCCATCTTCCAGCTCTCTGCACTTGGACTGTTCAGGCAGAGGGCATACAGACGTGACGTCATCACGCTCTCTGACCTGAATGTCACTGTCAGGAAACGCGGAAGACGTCACAGCGGTGGAGCAGGGAGAGGTAAGTATTGCAAGTGCTGGGGCCATGAGCAAGCAGTAGGGGCCCATTCGTGGGCGACGGCACTGACACAGGGCCCCTCATAGTATGCCGGTGTCTCTGACGGCGAGTGGGCCCCTCACTGTCAGAGACACCGGTGTACTATGAGGGGCCCTGTGCCAGTGCCATCGCCCACGAGTGGGCCCCCCACCTGCTTAGGGCACCGGCAATTGCCCGGGTGCACCATGTGCTGACGCCGGCCCAGGGGGGGTAGAGCCCTGTGAGGGAGGTGGAAAAACTGGCATATGTTGAGATGTAGGCTGGACGTTCAGCAGCTGCAAATGGAGGAATTTGAGAAGTCGGAGGAAGAGGAGGACAAAGTGAGCCAATTTGCTGGCAACCTATGTGTCATCAGGGGAAGGTGGTACAAAATCTTTTGAAACCCAGGCATGGTTCATTTTAATGAAGGTGAGATCACCAACATTTTGGGTCAACAGCCGGGTCCTTCTTTCTGTCAGGATTGATCCAGCAGCACTGAAGACTCTTTCTGACAGCACACTACAAGCAGGGCAAGTGAGCTCCTGTAAGGCATATTGTGCCAATTCAGGCCAGGTGTCCAGATTACAGGCCCAGTAGTCAAAGGGGAATGAACTGTGAGGAAGAACATCGATAGGGGAGGAGAGGTCATATTGAACCATAGTTGACAACTGCTGTCTCCTGTCTGTTGCAATCGGTTCAGCATTACCAGTCATGTGAGCAGTACTCGAGAAATCAGTCCACAACATGGTCATGAAACCCCTGTCTCCAACGCCTCTTAGGCTGTGTGCACCACGAACACCTCTTCCATTTGGCCCAGTACGGCTCGTGGTAGAGCCTGCACCACTGCTATGTGCTGGGAATGCCTCTAAGAAACGGTTTACTAGAGTTGCTTGTTTGTTCGCCAATATTAGCTCTAGGTTCTGTAATTTGCCTTTATAGAGTGGATCGAGGATGCTGGCCAAGCAGTAGTCATCATCCTTCATAATTTTGGCAATGCGGGGGTCCCTTTTAGGATCCGCAAGACATAATCACACATGTGGGCCAATGTTCCAGCTGTGATGCACTGACAGTGGTGGGTGGAGGAGCACTTTCTGCCAAATCCACAACCCTCCAGTCACGCACAAACCCTGTACCTGACCTTGGCAAGCCAACATTTTCTCTTGCCCACTAAGAAACATCCTCCTCCCCAAAATAATCATCCCCCTCATCCTCCGCCTCCTCTTCCTCTTCTTCCTCCACCTCGTCCAGGACAGTTCCCTGAGCAGACAATGCCTGACTGTCATCAAGGCTTCCCTCCTCCTCCTCCTCTTCCTCCTCCGCTGCAGAAGCCTGATCCTTAATGTGCGTCAAAGTTTTCATGAGCAGATGCATAAGTGGAAGCTCATGCTTATGATGGCGTCGTCTGCGCTTTCCGGCCATGTGCATTCCTCAAAACACTGAAGGACTTTACAGAGGTCTTTCAGCTTTGACCACTGCACACCCGGCAACTCCATGTCTGCCCTCAAACTGCCTGCCCGTGTATCCTCCCACAAATGCATTACAGCCTGCCTCTGTTCGCACAGCCTCTCAACCATGTGCATGGTGGAGTTCCACCTTGTTGCAACGTCTATGATTAGGCGGTGCTTGGGGAGGTGGAGTAATCGCTGCAGCCTCTGCATACGACTGGAGTCTACAAGCGAGTGACGGATGTGCGAGCACAGTCTTCGCACCTTATGGAGCAAGGCTGTTGACTCAGGATGATTATTTAGGAAGCACTGCACCATCAGGTTCAAGGTGTGAGCAAGGCGATATGTGTCTGAGTTTTGCCAGGGCTATGGCCACCACAAAATTAAGGCTGTTATCACTGACTACCTTGCCTGGCGCAAGATGTAGATTGCCTAGCCATGACTCAGTTTCTAGCTGCAAGTAGTCGGCCAGTACCTCAGCGGTGTGTCTGTTGTCGCCGAAAGACATCATCTTTAAAACAGCCTGCTGACACTTACCACTAGCTGTTCGATAGTGGGACACCTCGTGTGCAACACTGGCAGCTGCGGATGGAGTGCTCATGCGACTGCGCTCTGTCGACGAGCTTTTGCTTCAAGGGAGGAGGGTCGAACACCTACAGCCAACTGTTGCCTATACCTGGGCTAGGCAGCACTGTCCCACCCCGCTCTCCCTTGTGGACCCTGCATCCACCACATTAACCCAGTGGCAGTGAGTGGTGTTAGGGCTGGCGGTAGCTGAGGAGAGAAGGCAAAAACGGCAATACACCAGAGAGGTTGGAATCTATTGGATTGCAGTACCCTGACTAACCACCACAACTAAAGGCAGCTGTGGAGCGTTCCTACGTTGGTCCTGGACGCCTCGTCACAGCCTGAGAGATTAACTACACCTAAAGATAGAAAGAGGAAAGCTATCTGCCCCGGAGCAGATCCCCAAAGAACATAGGAAGCCCCCAAACATTTAATGGAGGTTAGACAAGAGGAAATACAGACACAGACAGAAAATAGTATGAGCAAATGCTGGGGCCCAATCTGCCTAGACAGAAAAGGATAGAAAGTATACTCACTGCAATCCAAAAAAACCCTAAAAAATGCCAACGCTACTGATTGCAAAAACATCTGAGATCACATGACCTCTACCACCTAAATCAGTTCTCTGGTGTAACAAAACTAAGCCGCAGCCACTGAAAAAACTGGAAAAGGCAAATGAACAAATAACAATGGCTCCAGAGGATCTGAGAGGAGCCCAAACCCCCCGGGGGGGGGGGAACCTGGCTAACCTCACAGAAATGCAGAGAAATATGCAAATGGAAGCACAAAAACAAAAACAGAAAATATCTTATCTGAAAGCAGAAGAAGAGGCAAGACTCAGCAAGCTTCCAAGTGAACTAGGAACCACAGTTGAGACAAGAACAATTGATCACCGGCAACCATGATGGGAGGGAACCTCACTTATATCAAGCCAGTCTGTGAATCCTGATTGCCAATCCTCATTGAATGGTTCAGTACTGTTTGTAACCACCAGAGGGAGCTTCTGCTCAGAATTAATTTCCAAAACATTCACAACAAGGTCCCATATGTCCCATGCCTCCACAGCCCAGTCTGCCACCCTGCAGTCGGCGGAAGCCATGGGCATGGGCACCGGTACCCGCGGATGCTGGCCGTAATTTAAGAGGAATGGGGTCTGTCCGGTGGAGTCAGCCACAGCATTGTTTAGCACAAACTCCGCCCACGGGAGCAAGTATGCCCAGTCATCCTGCCTGGCAGAGACAAAATGTCGCAAGTATGTGACCAAGGTCTTTTTGGCCCTCTCTACCAACCCATTCGTCTTGGGATATGCAGAGGAGAGGTTTAACTCAATGCAGAGTAGACGACACAGCTCTCTCCAGAACCGAGACGCAAATTGGGGACCTCGATCGCTGACAATCTTGTCTGGCATACCGTGTAGACGGAAGATGTGTCTAATAAATAATGCTGCCAAGGCCCGTGCAGAAGGTAACCGTGGTAGCGGCACCAAGTGTACCATTTTGGAGAAGTGGTCGGTGGTCACCCAAATGATAGTGCAACCCCGAGACTTGGGTAAGCCCACCACAAAGTCCATCCCAACCATCTTCCAGGGCCTGTCTGCCACCTGCAAAGGGAAAAGTAACCCAGCTGGCCGTTGTCGAAGGGAATTGTTCTTGGCGCAGGAGACACACGCCTGAACATATTCCCTGACGTCACGGACCATATGTGGCCACCAGTATGTCCTCGCCAATAATTCAGTAGTCCTCTTTGCCCCAAAGTGTCAACCCACCATGGACGAGTATGCCCAAAGAGTAACTCCGGTCGCAAATTAGTGGGCACAAAAGTCTTGCCTGGAGGCATAGACTCTAGTGAAACCGGGGCTACCGTTCTCAGGCTCTCACAGGGGACAATAAGCCGAGACTCCTCATCCTCCTCCTCTGATGACACTAAGGAGCGAGAGAGAGAGCATCAGCCCGAATATTCTTCTCACCGGAGAGAAAATGGAGGGTGAAGTGGAACCGAGAGAAGAATAAGGACCATCTGGCCTGGCGAGAATTTATCTGCTGAGCTGTTTGCAAATATACCAGGTTTTTGTGGTCAGTGAAGACTTGGAAGGGAAAACTAGCCCCTCCAGAAGATGTCTCCACTCAGAGAAGGCCAACTTCATAGCCAGCAACTCCCTGTCCCCGATGGAATAATTCCTCTCTGCTGGTGTAAAGGTCTTAGAAAAGAAGAAGCAGGGATGCTTCCGACCTTGAGCATCCTTTTGATAAAGGACTGCTCCAGCACCAACAGAAGAGGCGTCCACCTCTAAATAAAAGGCTTATCAACATTGGGGCGATGTAATATGGGAGCACTGGCAAAATTCGACTTGATGGAAGAGAACGCCTTGGAGACCTCCTCAGACCACAACTTGGGATTTGCTCCCTTCTTGGTGAAGGGCTACCAAGGGAGCTACCAAAGTCGAGAAATGGGGAATGAACTGGCGATAATAATTAATGAACCCCATAAAGCGCTGCACCGCTTTAAGAGAATGGGGTTCTTGCTAGTCCATTACAGCCTGTAGTTTGGCAGGATCCATAGCCAATCCCTGGGCGGAGATGATATAGCCCAGGAAAGGTAAAGACTCCTGCTCAAACACACATTTCTCCAGCTTGGCATAGAGGGAGTTTGCCCGTAGGAGAGCATATCCCGGAAGATGTCATTGACAAAGTCTTGGAAAACAGCGGGAGCATTACAGAGCCCGAAGGGCATCACCAGGTATTCATAATGCCCATCCCTGGTATTAAAAGCTGTCTTCCACTCGTCCCCTTCACGGATGTGAATTAGGTTATAGGCACAACATAGATCTAGCTTGGTAAATACCTTTGCTCCCCGGAGCCTATCAAAGAGCTCAGAGATTAGGGGCAGCGGGTACTTATTCTTGACGGTGATGGCGTTAAGACCCCTGTAGTCAATACACGGACGTAACTCTCCGTTCTTCTTCTGCATGAAGAAGAACCCCCCCTGCTGGTGACACCGACTTCCTAATGAACCCTCTTGCCAGATTCTCCTGAATATACTGGGACATGGCCTCCATCTCAGGAAGCGAGAGTGGATAGACTCTTCCCCGAGGAGGTTCTGCTCCAGTCAAGAGATCAATAGGACAGTCGTAGGGGCGATGAGGAGGAAGAGTCTCCGGCGCCTTCTTGGAGAAAACGTCTGCGTATGACCAATAACACTGGGGAAGAGAAGTATGGTCTACCGGTATCTCTGTGGTGGTGACCTGAATGCACTCCCTGACACACCTGCCTCTATGAATCACCCCAACCCAGTATCCTCCCAGAGGACTACTCAATATGGGGAGAGTGGTGACGGAGCCAAGGTATTCCCAGCAAAACCTCGTCTATTCTCTCGGGCAGGACAAGAAAGGAAATACTCTCCTGATGGGAAGGGGACATAGATAAAGTGAGAGGGATAGTCTGGTGGGTGATTTGTGAGGGCAGAGTCGATACATTCACTACTCACACAGTCACCGGTTTGGCAAGCATCACCTGAGGTATAGTGTGTCGGAGAGCAAAGGCAGAGGACATGAAATTCCCCTCGGCTCCAGAATCCACACAGAGCTTGGCAGTGAGAGTGGATGGACCTACAGTAATTGTCCCCTTGAAGGACAACTTGGTGGAAAATGCCGCGGTGTCTAGTGAACCTCCTCCCAGAGTCACTAGACGCGACCGTTATCCCGACCGCTGTGGACATTTGTTGGCATAATGTCCTAATTGCTGACAGATGTTACAAACCACGGGTACTCGAGCGGCCCGGGACTTAGGTCCCGCTCGAGAAACCTCCATGGCCTCATGGGAGTCGGACGCCTGACTGAAAGATTCTAGTGGTCTGGCGAAGGTGGGAGCCAGCCGGAACCTCTGCCTACACTGGGACCGCTCCAACCTCCGCTCGTGAAAACGGAGGTCGATGTGGGTAGATATAGTGATAAGCTTCTCCAGTGTGGTGGGAATCTCCCTGGTAGCCAAGGCGTCTCTGCTGAGCAGAGACCACTGCAGGCCGAGACAGATGGGAGACCGCAGCAGGGATGGTTCGAGATTCCCCTTGTGCAGAAGCGGGAACTCGACCCCTAACAGATGGACATGTAATGGCCCTGGCCATGCCTACTGGCCCATGCATCTGTTGTGAGGTGCACCTTTGTACTCACTGATTGTTTGAGTGCATGGACAATGCGGTCTTTCACATGCAGGTGGAGGGCAGGGATGGCTTTTCTAGAAAAGAAGTGCTGACTGGGTAGGTCATAGCGTGGGACAGAATAGACCATGAGCTCTCAGAATGCTGCGCTTTCATCCAAATGGAAGGGCATCAGTTTGGCAATATAGGCGTTCAAAGCCAGTGTACGCGGATGAGAGGATGAGTACTTTCTTGTCCTACTCAGAGTGTGTGCTAGGGTGAGCTGGACTTGAGAGCTGCATATGGGGGAACTAGCAGTGGACATGACGGACTGAGAGGGGGTTGGTAATGATGATGGTGGTGGTGGTGGTGATGGCCTAGATTCAGTCTTTCGTTGCAAAAACATTGTGATTCCCTGACTGCTTTGGCCTTGAGACGACACCTCAAAGTTTCTTGCTGGTGGTGTGCGAACCGGTGTGCTTACAGTGGGGGAAGCGATGTAGCGTTGCTGGCTACCTGCAGTCAGAGCAGATGCACATGTGCTACCTGAGGTTTTGTAGTCCGTCCACGCTTGCAAGTGCATGTTGATTAAATGTCTAAGCATGCAACTCGTATTCAAATTTCGGAGATTTTTCCCTCGGCTAAAGGTCCTTCCGCACTTCTTACAGATAACCTTTGCCTCATCAATAGGATTTTGGTGAAAAAAGTGCCACACTGCACTCTTCCTACTATGGGATAAATTTTCAGGTCTTGCACGCTGTGCTAATTTGACCGTCTGGCCAAGCTGTTCTGCAACTCTTTTTGTTTTTTTAACACGTTTTTAGACTGCTACGGGCCTGCCAGATATCCGCTGCTGCGATGTCGATACCTGCGGCACCCTCTTCCCCCAATGGACGCCAATTCGGGTGAACAGCTGGGTCATCCATCATCTCCTCTTCAATTTCATCTGCACCTTCCTCTGTGTCACTGTGTAAGGTGGTATAGTATGCGGGAAGGGGCACCTGAGTTTCATCAGGGTCAGATTCTGGCTCAGTAGACTACGAGGGCAATGTAGTGCTCCGGGTGAATGTACCAGCAGAATCATCTAGCAGTGGCTGTGCATCAGTGCACTCCATGTCAGTGTAAGGTTCTATGTATATATTCCTGAAACTCAGTTTGTTCGTCAGCCATTTTACTTTCTGTCTTGCTGCAGCTATCTTGCCCTCAGTCAAAATGGAGTTTCCAGCTTGCATGTTCCCGCCCTGATTCTCTCCTTTGCTTCTTAAGCAGCCACAGTTGAGCAATCAGTGCTTCAGAATCTAGCCTGCAGTGAACCTGTGACTTGACTCCTGTAAGCCTTGGACCTTGTACTCCAGCTATTCCTACTGAGGAACTCTGAAGCACTTGTGGACTCTGAACCCTGCTCTTTGAAAGACCCACGTTTGCATGGACTTACGGTAACAGAGAAGAAGATCCTGAATCTGTATTGGAGAGTGATTGCTGAGCTTGGATTACTCTGGCCTGCTGTGTCTCCTGTTTCTGTGTCTGCAAACTGTGTGACTATTTCTGCCAACTTGTATGAAGTAATACAGGACTTTTCTATATCAAACCTGTGACTCCTGTGTTTTCATCGCACCCAAGCACAAGACGCTATATGAACTGTACTACATACATTACAAGATTCTGAAGCCAAAACGTTAGTGTCTGCTGGGTCTGGAAGGCTGTGTCTGCTGTACTGTGGATATCAGACGTCCGGTTGTACTTTCTGTGATGACAGTGGTTGTGACTTCTCACAACCATTCCAGGTGAGCAATTCCCTTAAGTTTTTTCTTTTTGCAGTGTTACCACAGGTAAACACTATTTTTTTTTTTTTTTCTTTTCTCTTTTTTTGTCTGCTGTAATTCTGGATATCAGATGTCTGGTTGAAACTTTCTGTGATGATAGTGGTTGTGACTTCTCACAACCATTCCAGGTGAGCAGTTCCCTTAATTTTTTTTTCTCTCTGCAGTGTTGCCACAGGTGAACACTATTGTTTTTTTTCTCTCCTCTTCTTCCAGTAATCCTGTCTTAAAAGATCTGGAAAATGGAGGCCCGCATAAAGGAACTTTGCGGAGTGACTGATAATATCCTTGCAGATTTGCAGAATATAAAGACCCGTTTTACAAATCTACAGGACCTCAATAATCACAATTTGCAAGTGGTTGGACAGACTACCCAGGATTTGCGAGCCAGGATTGAGGTTCTAGAGGGGCGAGTCCAGGCTCCTGCCGTAGCCCCGAGTGCTGGGATTCCCAAGTTGCCCCCTTTTCGTTTTGGCGGTGAACGTGAGAAATTCAGGGGATTTATTAATCAATGCAATCTTTTTTTTTCTGCACATGCTTCACAATTTCCCACTGAACGATCTAAGGTGCTTACTATAATTATGTTGCTTACCAACAAGGCTTTAATGTGGGCAAACCCTCTGATTGAGACTGAGGATGATTGTTTGAATCACCTTGATGATTTTATTTCAGCCATGGGGCAGGTGTTTGATGACTCCAATCGAGGTGCAACAGCTGAAGCAGCCATGTTAGCTTTGCGCCAAGGTAAGCACTCGGTAGCTGAATATGCCTTGGATTTCAGGAGATGGGCCCTTGATACCACCTGGGACAGTTCCGCCAAAAAATCTATTTTTCGAAAGGGGTTATCTCCACTGATTAAGGATGAACTTGCTCGTGCCGACCCTCCCACTGCGTTAGGTGACTTTATTAACTACTGCATCCGTATTGATACTCGTCTGACTGAACGCAGGCAAGAGAGATGGTTGAAAGCAATCGTACTAACCTTTTCCTACCTTCCTCTCCAGCTAAGGAACCTTTGAGTAGGATTACACGGGAACCTGAACCTGAACATATGCAGGTAGACTCTTTACAACGACGGGTTAGTGATGCACGCAAGGAACATCGTTTTAAGGAGAATCTATGTTTCTATTGTGGTAAGTCAGGGCACTTCATTATAAACTGCCCCAACCGTTCTCGTAAGACTACTGCAGCACTCATTCATTGTGAGTGTTGCGAGAGGGGATCTGTCAGGTCCGAGCCTCAGGCTCCAGAGAGATCTGCAGCAACAGATCTTGATTTCTCGGACTTAAACTCCGTTACCTCTGAGGACGTTGACTGTGTAAACGCTGCCATTTTTCAAGTTTCCTCAGCGGTGTCCCAGCTGAGTTGTAAGAAAAACAATTCTCATTGCTTTCTTTCCATCAAACTCTGGGTTGACTCAGCTTGGGTGTCTAGCTCTGCTATGATCGACTCAGGGGCAAGTGGAAATTTTATGGATGTCTCCTTTGCTCTGAAACAGGGAATACGTTCAGTGAAGAAGGCTACTCCAGTACAGATGGAAACTGTGGATGGCTCCCTGCTGACCTCTGGACCAGTGGATCAGGAAACAGAGCCTTTGAGGGTTCTTATGGGTAAAGATCATCAAGAGAAACTGTCCTTTATGCTTATCTCTTCTCCCCACTTTCCCATTATTCTAGGGCTACCATGGCTGCAGGCTCAGAATCCTACCATTAACTGGGAGACCAAGGAATTACACTTTCCAGAGAAACAGATGAGTCCAAAAGTTTCAGCTTGCTCTGTTCCTAAAGGAATCATGTCAGTCCCTGAACTACCAGCTGTATACCAGGACTATGTGGATTTATGTGACAAGAAGAACGCTGACCAGCTTCCTCCTCACCGTCCATATGATTGTCCAATTGAATTATTGCCTGGAGCAGAGATACCTTTTGGTAAGATCTACCCCTGGCGGGGCCCGAGCTAAAGGCTTTAAAGGATTACATAGATGAAAATCTAGCCAAGGGCTTCATACGCCCCTCTTCATCTCCTGCAGGTGCACCCATCTTCTTTGTAAAGAAGAAAGATGGATCTCTGAGACCATGCGTAGACTATAGGGAACTCAATAAGGTTACTATTAGAAACCGTTATCCATTGCCTTTAATCCCTGAGTTATTGGAGAGAGTGCGACATGCCAAAATTTTTTCTAAACTAGATCTTCGTGGGGCCTATAACTTAGTCCGTATTAGACCTGGGGATGAATGGAAGACTGCATTCAGGTCACGCTATGGACACTTTGAATATCTAGTTATGCCTTTTGGTCTGAGTACCGCCCCAGCCACTTTCCAACACTTGGTGAATGACATCTTCAGGGATCTCCTAGATACATTCGTGGTAATTTATTTGGATGATATTCTAATTTTTTCTAACTCCACAGAGGAACATCATGGACATGTGAGAATGGTCTTGGAACGTCTAAGACAAAATCATCTTTACATCAAACTTGAAAAGTGTGAATTCCATAGGACCGAAATTCAATTTCTGGGGTATGTACTGTCTACACAAGGAATTAGTATGGATGGAAGCAAAACCCAAGCCATCAAGGATTGGCCAAGTCCTAGAAATGTGAAGGAGGTACAGCGCTTCATCGGGTTTGCCAACTTCTATAGACGTTTCATTAGAAATTTCTCTGAGGTAGTGTCACCTATCACTCAACTTACCCGGAAAGAGTCTAGGTTTTCCTGGACTCCCCAAGCCCAGGAAGCATTTTCCCGTCTAAAAGATAAATTTACCACTGCACCTATCCTAGTACATCCCAACCCCGAGCTTGCCTTCATAATAGAGGTGGATGCTTCAGACTGTGCCGTTGGAGCTATACTCTCTCAGAGAACAGGTGAGAAGAATGTCTTGCATCCCTGTGCCTTCTTTTCCCAGCAGTTGTCTTCGGCTGAGAGGAACTACGATGTGGGCAATAGAGAGTTGTTGGCCATTATTGCCGCCTTCAAAGAATGGAGACACCTTCTTCAGGGAGCTGCACAGCAAATAGTCGTCCTGACAGACCATCGTAACCTTGAGTTTATCAGGTCGGCTAAGTGCCTGACTCCTCGCCAGGCTCGCTGGAATCTTTTCTTAAACCAATTTAATTTTATCATCTCTTATAGACCAGGATCGCGCAATGGAAAGGCTGATGCACTCTCTAGGATTTACTCAGCAGAGACACGTCCAATTACTCCTCCTAAGACTATTCTTCCTGACTCTAGATTCCTAGGAGTAATTCATAATCAAGACCTACTTAAGGACATCAAGGAAGCATACCATGCGGATTCCTTTTTGGCACAACCCCCAAGGGACGTAAGTCTTGTCTTTAAGAATGGTGTGTGGATTCAGGGACAACGTCTGTATATTCCTGAAACAGTCAGATTAAGAGTATTGCAACTCATTCACGATTCCAAGATAGCTGGGCATAGAGGAATTCTAAAGACACAGGAATTTCTTTCTCGTTTCTTTTGGTGGCCCACTTGCAGGAAGGATGTTTTGAATTATGTCACTTCATGTGAGGTCTGTGCAAGATGCAAAACACCTCGCTCCTCACCAACTGGTCTGTTACAGCCTCTTCCCACCCCGTCCCGCCCGTGGGGATCCATTTCTATGGACTTCATTGTGGAGTTACCAACCTCTCAGGGGAAGAACACCATTCTAGTGGTGGTTGACCGTTTAACAAAGGCAGCTCATTTTATCCCTTGTGTCGGCTTACCCACTGCAAAACAGACATCAGATTTGATGATTAAAGATGTGTTTCGCTTACATGGAGTACCAGATGAGGTTATTTCGGATCGAGGGGTGCAATTCACTTCTAGGTTTTGGCAAAATTTCTGTGCAGCATTGGACATTAAAGTAAACCTTTCTTCTGCTTTTCATCCCCAGACTAATGGACAGACCAAACGAACCAATCAAACCCTGGAGCAGTATCTCCGCTGCTTTATCTGCCACCTACAGGATGATTGGGTGGATCTACTTCCATTAGCTGAGTTCTCGTATAACAACTCTCAGAGTGCCTCCACTAAACAGTCTCCTTTTTACTCTAATCTAGGTTATCATCCTAACATTCTACACGATTTCCCATAGAAACGCCTTTACCAGCAGTGGCTGAAAGAATCACGTCTTTACAGAAGAATATGGATCTTCTAAAGGAAAATCTGGAATCGGCTCAAGAAAGGTACAAGAAAGCAGCAGATAAATTTCGTAAACCTGCACCAGCTTTCAAGGTAGGAGACTTGGTCTGGCTGTCAACCAGAAATCTTAAGTTAAGGATTCCATCGTCTAAGTTGGGACATAAGTACATTGGACCCTATAAAATCAGTAAAATTATAAGTGCCGTTGCTTGTGTCTTCAACTGCCCAGAACTATGAGAATCCACCCTGTCTTTCATGTATCCCTACTAAAGGCTGCGACACCCAATACGTTTCCTGGACGTTCCTCTCCTTGCCCTGACCCAGTGCTAGTCGATGGTCAGGAAGAATTTGTGGTGGAAAGGATTTTAGATTCCAGGTTGTATAGAAATCAGTTACAATATCTGATTAAATGGCAGGGCTACCCAGTGGAGGACAACTCATGGGAACCGGTCAATAACGTTAATGCTCCTCGCTTGCTCCGTCAGTTTCATCAGAGGTACCCACACAAGCCTGGTCTGAGGTCATCCGGAGGTTGTCCTTAAGGGGGGAGTAATGTAAGGTTCTATGTATATATTCCTGAAACTCAGTTTGTTCGTCAGCCATTTTACTTTCTGTCTTGCTGCAGCTATCTTGCCCTCAGTCAAAATGGAGTTTCCAGCTTGCATGTTCCCGCCTGATTCTCTCCTTTGCTTCTTAAGCAGCCACAGTTGAGCAATCAGTGCTTCAGAATCTAGCCTGCAGTGAACCTGTGACTTGACTCCTGTAAGCCTTGGACCTTGTACTCCAGCTATTCTACTGAGGAACTCTGAAGCACTTGTGGACTCTGAACCCTGCTCTTTGAAAGACCCACGTTTGCATGGACTTACGGTAACAGAGAAGAAGATCCTGAATCTGTATTGGAGAGTGATTGCTGAGCTTGGATTACTCTGGCCTGCTGTGTCTCCTGTTTCTGTGTCTGCAAACTGTGTGACTATTTCTGCCAACTTGTATGAAGTAATACAGGACTTTTCTATATCAAACCTGTGACTCCTGTGTTTTCATCGCACCCAAGCACAAGACGCTATATGAACTGTACTACATACATTACAGTCAGATTCATCTTGGACTGGGGAATTCAGGATTTGACTTGATAACCCAGGCATGGTATGTGAAAAGAGCTCCATGGAGTAATCTGAAGTGTGGCCTGCCACATCCTTCACTTTTGGTGGGGATGGAGGACACATGGAAAGGTGTTGTTCCTGACCAGGAGCCTGCACTGACGACTCAGTGCTTGCATTTTTTGAAACATCAGAAGAGGAGGTGATAGAGCTGGAGGCTGTTTCGGCAATGTAAGTCAAAACCGGTTCCTGATGCTCTGGCTTCAAAAACGGTTTACCTACTCCCAGAAAGGGGAGCCTTCCAGGCCTTCTGGAGCCAGACGATGATGCAGGCTCCACACCTCCTGCCTTAGGTGCTATTGTGCTTTTGACACTACCAGCAGATGCACCACCACCACCATCAGTACCAGCTGGACCCCCACGCCCACATCCACGGTCTCTTCCACCATACTTCCTCATGTTTGGGAAAATGTACCAAAAATACCAGCAGATATATGGTACTGTATCAGAAGCGTACAACTGTATACGGTGAAGGGGAAAATTGTAAATCTCTGTATATATTTCCAGTGTCACACACAGACGCTCTCAGGCTCAGTATGGATTAGACAAGAATATAAAAAGCGAAAAAAGGTACTGTATCAGAAGATACCAGGTGTATACAGTGTAGGGTCAATTGTTATGTTTTGGTAGCTGAGGAGGCAGGAGCAAAGAACCGCATAGGCAGCCTAACACCAGAGAGGTTGGAAACTAATAGGTTGCAGACCTCTAAACTAACCGCACAACTAGAAGCAGCCGTGGAGCGTACCTACGGTGGTCCTACACGCCTCGGCACAGCCGGAGAGATAGCTATCCCTGAAGATGGAAAGAGGAAAGCTAACTGCCCCGGAGTAGACCCCAAAAGAGTAGGAAGCCCCTAAACATATAATGGCGGTTAGACAAGATGAAAATACGTACACAGACAGAAAATAGAATGAGCAAACGCTGGGGCCCAAAACTGTCTAGATAGGACAGCACAGGAGAGAATACTGTCTGCAACCCAGAAAAACCCTAGGAAAAACTCCAACACTTCTGAATCCAAAAACACTGAGACCACACGGTCTCGACCACCTATATCAGATCTCTGGTGTGGACACGTAGCTACCAGCAGTAAAATATCCCAAGAACTGAGAAAATGAACAAATACAAAAAAGAACGGAGACCAGCCAAAGCCCCCAAAAGGGGTCCCGACTGAAGACACAAAGCAATGCAGCAAAAAGCAAGGAATTCAAACCACAGTAAAAAAAAAACTGAAAAAGACTTATCTGAATGCAAGCTGGAGACAGCAGAAAAGCAAGCTGAATTCCAACCTAGACCAGGAAGAACAATTGATCACCGGCGAGGATCATGGGAGGTCAGCTCACTTATATCAGGCCAGTCAGTATCATCTGACAACCACTCTTCAGCTGCAGGTGTAGGACTCTTGGTGTTCCACATAGGTTCAATACCCTCAGCAACCACCAGAGTGAGCCTCAGCTCCGAAGTCGTCTCCAATACGTTCACAACTGGTAATTGTAAATCTCTGTCTATATTTCCGGTATCAGACACAGACGCTCACAGGCTCAGTATGGATAAAACCAGAATATAAAAAGCAGAAAAAGGGTACTGTATAAGAAGATACCAGGTGTATACAGTGTAGGGGTAATTGTAAATCTCTGTATATATTTCCGGAGTCAGACACAGACGCTCACAGGCTCAGTATGGATTAGACCAGAATATAAAAAGCAGAGAAAGGGTACTGTATCAGAAGATACCAGATGTATACAGTGTAGGGGTAATTGTAAATCTCTGTATATATTTCCGGAGTCAGACACAGACGCTCACAGGCTCAGTATGGATTAGACAAGAATATAAAAAGCAGAAAAAGGGTACTGTATCAGAAGATACCAGGTGTATACAGTATAGGGGTAATTGTAAATCTCTGTATATATTCCCGGAGTCAGAAACAGACACTCCCAGGCTCAGTATGGATTAGACCAGAATATAAAAAGCAGAAAAAGGGTACTGTATCAGAAGCGTATAAGCTGTATACAGTGTAGGGGTAATTGTAAATCTCTGTATATATTTCCGGAGTTAGACACAGATGCTCTCAGGCTCAGTATGGATTAGACCAGAATATAAAAAGCAGAAAAAGGGTACTGTATCAGAGGTGTACAGCTGTATGTAGTCTAGGGAAGCTGCGTTAGAAGGGAGTGGAGGAGGCGTGTCCTGAGAGAGAGTAGAGCGTGTGCTGTGCGAGTGGAGCTCCCTGAAGGCTCCAGCAGGTGGATTCAAGCCAGGACCTTGCCTCGCTGTCTAACCAGGAGGAGTCAAGTTTTAGGGTAAAAGCCTTGGGTCCCGGTCCTCCCGGTGTGAGCCGGGAGGGGACGGAGGGTCCATGGATCATGCCCTGGAGGACAGTGTGCGGAGGTCGGGAAGGCTGTCCCAGAGAAAGGCAGTGGCAGCTGCAGCGGAGAACATGCCGGCTGGGGAATCATCCACCAAGAGTGGCTCTAAGAAGAGCGGTGAGTTGGGGGTAATGTGACCTCATGGGCAGAAAAAATCCCTGGGGAAGTGGTGGAAGTGTATACCACAAGTAGTGTTGAGCATTCCGATACTGCAAATATCGGGTATCGGCCGATATTCGCTGTATCGGAATTCCGATTCCGAGTTCCGATATTTTTGTCATATTGGATACCGGAATCGGAATGTTCCTGTTACTGTCAGTGTCTGTCGGTCGGGTCTGTCAGGAGTCAGCGGCACTTACCTGGCAGAAGATCCCCGGTAGGGCACGTCCTTGACTGCTTGATGGCCGCCATTATCTTCTCCCTGGAGGTCACGTGCAGTTTCTCGCGATAACTGCACGTGCTGCCGGATAATCGCGGCCGAAAAGCAGTCCGATAACGTCACCGCCGGGGAAGCCGGTAAGCAGCTGTGCTGCGTCGGGATGTCAGGCTCTGCCTGACATTTCGATGTAGCAGGGCTGGACTCGTCGTGGGACACTCGTTACTATGGACTGCGTCGGACAGGTGGTATACTGTTGGTTTGTTTTTTTTCTTTTTTTCCAGGAGATCGATGGCATCGCAGGATGAGCGTGTAATAAAATTAATGAAAACTGTGTTGTCTCTTTTATTTCATTAAAATACTTTTTTCTTGCTGTGTCTTTTTTTTAAACATTTAAAAACTTTGGGATTAATAATGGATCGATGTCTTATTGACGCCTCTCCATTATTAACTGGGCTTATTGTCACCGTGCAATCAACGGTGACATTAACCCCTTATTACCCCACTTGCCACCGCTACAGGGCAAGTGGGAAGAGCCGGGTAAAGTGCCACAATTGGCACATCTTTTGATGCGCCAAATGTGGGGCTGCTGTAGCCTGGTATTATCAGGCTGTTGAGGGCCAAAATCCATGGGCCTTGACAGTCTTTTAATACCAGGCCGCAGCAGTCTGCATTTTACTTGGCTGGTTAACGAAAATAGGGGGATCCCCACGCCATTTTTTTTTCGAGGGGATCCCCTATTTTTATTAACCAGCCAAGCTAAGCAGACTGCTGTGGCCTGGTATTATCAGGCTTGCAAGGTCCATGGATAGTGGATCCTTACCAGCCTGAAAAACCAGGCCTCAGCAGTCTGCTTCATCTGGCTGGTTAACAAAAATAGGGGGGACCCCACGCCATTTTTTTCGAGGGGATCCCCTATTTTTGTCAACCAGCCAAGATAAGCAGACTGTTGTGGCCTGGTATTATCAGGCTGGCAAGATCCATGGATCTTGGCTCCTTAACAGCCTGAAAATCCAGTCCTCAGTAGTCTGCTTCATCAGGCTGGTTAACAAAAATAGGGGGACCCCACGCCATTTTTTTTTTGAGGGGATCCCTATTTTTGTTAATCAGTTCACTTCACGTCAGCCGGGATTCCCTCTGACGTCACTGATGGTGTCCCTGGCTGACCTGAAGTGAAAGTGGGAAGCAATCAATTAAGCTTTCCACTTCCTCTCCTGTCAGCCAGGAGAGGAGAAGATTCATTCGGGGGTTTACTGTGAGGCTGCAGCATTAGCTGCGGTCCCTGCAGTAAACATTAACCCTTTCTGATGGATTACACCATGGGACCTGACTGTGCATCAGATAGGTAAGACTAATTTTGCTTTTTTATTTTATTTTTATTACAGGAAATGTTTTTTGCAGTAAAATAAAATATTGTCAAAAACAGTGTGTTTATTTCATTAAAATGATTTTTAATTAAAGTGTGTGTGTTTTATTTTTATTTCATACAATAGGATTAATAATTGATAGTTGTCTAATTGACAGCTCTCAATTATTAACCTGCCTTAAGGTCACCTTTTAATAGCAAGGTGGCTTTAACCCCTTATTAACCCATTCGCCACCGTTACAGGGCAATGGGAATAGACGGGCAAAGTGCCAGAAAGGGCGAATCTAATTATAGATTTGCCTCTTCTGGGGTGTCTGGGGGCAGATATTAGTAGCCAGGTGGTGGCCAAAAATAATGGTCCCTCTCTGGGCTATTATTATCTGCCCCCACTCGCTGGCTTTGTCTGTCTGGTTGAGAAAATAGGGCGGGAGCCCACGCATTTTTTTTCAACAATTTTACACCTCATATATATACATGTCATTGAATTTGTGACACATATATATATATATATATATTTATAGTTCATACACTTCTACATAGTATAATAGCCGCTAATTCAATTGCCGGCTTTTGTGAAAATACAGAAGCCGACATGAAATGACACATAGTTTACATAGAGTTTAACCATGTCATTTCATGTTGTTTGATATATTGTTTTCACTAACAATTACATGAGTGTATGTGTGCAAAATTTCACAACTGTAGGGGTTAATAAAAGGTGTAAATTCATAGCAAAAAAGTCAGTTTTTTTTACAACGAATTTATACCTTTAATTAACCCCTACAGGTGTGAAATTTGCACACATACACTCATGTAATTGTTTGTGAAAACCAGATATCAAACTACATGAAAAGACATGGTTAACTCTATGTAAACCATGTGTCATTTCATGTCGGGCGGTTCTGTAATTTCACAAAAGCCGGCATTACCCGGCAATTGAATCAGAGGCTATTCTACTATGTAGAAGTGTATGAACTATAAATATATGTATATATATATATGTCACAATGACATATATATATATATATATATATATATATATATATTATTCTATGTGTGTATATCTAGTGTTTACAAGGAAAGAAAGGGTTTTTTTTAGTTCCGATATTTCTGTCCCATAGACTTGCATTGGATTTCCGGTATCGGAATCGGGTATCGCCGATACTTTTTGGGTATCGGCGATACCCAATCCGATCCGATACTTCTTAATATTGGGAAGTATCGCTCAACACTAACCACAAGGTCACGGACATGTTGAAATGCTATGAGGAGGGGAAAGCTGCACTGTCCAAATTACAGGTGGAGCTGAGTAAGGCTAAGGTGCAGTACAATAATGCTGCCCAAAAAAAAACGCCAAGGGATAGTGTCTCACATACAGGAACTGAAGGAGAAGATTGCTGAGGTGGAGGAGCAACAGGCAGAAATTGTGAGAACGCTGGTCTTTTTAGAGAGTTCACAAATGACCAGCGTTTTTCTGCTATGAAGGGGTTAATCAGGTATGGGGAGAAGGAGGAATCGTGTGGGGGCGGCTCGTCGGGGGGTATGGATACGCCCAGAGGCTCCCGAGTTGGCTCAGAGCCTTGTATGAGCCGAGCTGTAGCTCCTCCCACTACTGCAGCATCAGTCGGTGAAGTCCCGCCTTGGAGGATGTGGAGACCCTGGGAGTGCAGCCTGTAAGGACATCACAGATGACTGAAACTGGTCTGCGGCCGGAGCAAGTCACTGCCTGAGACATCAGAGGAGGGAGCGTCATTGGGGTCCGGGGGGCTCCTGAGGGCTATTAAGCTGCTGAAGTCCCCTGTAGATCTCCAACATTTCCACTTTGGCGATGAGGATCCCGGCTCTGGGAAGGCGAGGAGGCAAAAGGAGAAGGCACAGGAGGTGGTAAGTCTGCAATATGTGTCTGTTGATACTGTTGGTATGGCTGCTGCCTCCTATGTAACCCCCACCGGGCAAAGGCGCCCGGATCTTGAAGTAGGTTTGCGGTGCAGGTTTGGTGGGGAGAATAAAAATAGGAAGGGAGATGATGTGGTGGTCCTTACGGAATACAGTGGGGATGGCTCAAGTCAAATGCAGGTGGTGGCGCCAGACATTTTTAGCGAGGAAGAGTTCCCGTCCCTGTCTCCAGTGGTCCCTGTGTCACAGAAAGACAAGGGGGCGGGACTTGGTAGTGCCTCTGACACAGAAATCTTGGCTGTGGTTCGGCGGATGGTGAAGGAGGAGAAATCTGATGCCTTGGTGTCATCTGGTGCTATGGACTCTGCTGGTGTGGCTGCAGCCAAGGAAAAAGTGGAGGGGCTGGATGCCGAGACTGGGGTTTTTGAGGGTGAAAGGGCTACCAGGCTTATGCCCAAGGGCCTGTGGAACCTGGCACCCCGTGTTCGGGCCCCGGTGATGCTAAGGCTGCTAACTCTGTTAATGCTACCAATAGTGCCGGTATTGCTAGTAAACAGTCCAAGTTGGCGGAGGGAAGAAGGGGGAGTAAGGGCGACGCTGTAGTCTGTGTGGCGGCTGTCCTGAAACCCGCCCCGATGATGCCAGGACAACTACAGGAAATGTTGGTGCTCCACCTGCGCTGACTGGTGTGAATGTGGACAGTGTGGAGTGTAATGATGGAGGTGAAAATATGGATACGGGAGTAGTGGATGGTACAGTTGAAGTAAATGGTGCGGTTGGTGGGGCTGTAGATGAGAGTATGGGTGAGGGGCAGAGTTCTGAGAGTATGAATGGGGCAGGCTCGCATGTACGCACTTTTGCGAGTGCTGTGGCAGGGGGTAGTAGGGGACCTTTGTCAGACGGCACTAGTGGGAATGGTGAGTTGCAACGGCACCTCCTAGAGGCCCTGAAGAGAGGTGAGAGTTCCATCACTGTGGAGGGCAGGGAGGTTGAGTTATCATTCTGGATAGACAGACATGGTCTATCTGCCTTCCGAGAGATAGGGGCAGAGAATGTTAGGTGGTCTCTGCCGACAGCGGGGCAAGGTGGTGCGCGTAGGAAAGTGGTCCGTCTCCGGTGGGGGGGCGATGAGGCATGCCCTTCTAGGGACAAGGTGGTGGAGCTCTTCCTGGGGATGGGCTTCAGGGTGGAAGACATCTATGCCCTGATTCAGCCCTACAGCACTACCTTCTTTGATGTCAGCTTTGTGAGGCCGGTGGGCTTAGAGCTCTTTTGGTCTCAGTATGAGCTGGCTCAGAGTTGCGCCGAATGGAGTGGTTATATCGTCCAGCCCATCACCCGCCAAAATTCCGTAAAGAAAGTGACCGTTTTGACTAGCAATGAGTCTCTTTCTGGGATAGACATCATGACTTGGCTGAGTCGTTTTGGTGAGGTGATCCAGGTTCCTAAAAAGAACCTGGACAAACATGGCATCTGGTCAGGGGCCTGGACCTTTATGGTTAAGTTGAAGATCTCAGGGAACTCAGTTACTCACTTTCCCAACTCAACATTCTTGGGGAGAGACCGAATCCTGATCTTCTACCAGGGGCAGCCGAAGCTTTGCCACAGGTGCGGCAGCCCCTCACACTTTAACGCGGGGTGTAAAGGTGGAAAAGTGAGCAATGTGTGGGGGAGTGGGTCATCTGGCGGCATCCTGTGGGGATATTCAGTGTAACCTGTGTGGTGTCCTAGGTCACCAGTTTAGTCGCTGTCCACGCTCCTATGCCAATGCTGGCCTGAATCCGGGTGGTGTTGTTCGGGTGGAGGAGAGGACCGGCCCAACTGGTGAAGGGATCAGCAGTGGCAGGGGTAGCAAGGGACCAGTGAGGAGCAGACCTCCACCTGAGGCAAGGGGCAGGAACAGCAGAGGAGACTGGAGGAGAGGGATCAGGGGGTAATGTCTTTGCCCTTGGTCTCTAGCTCAGGGGAGCTTCCAGCCGAGGTTCAGGACAATGTATTAAGCGAGGAGGTCAGGAGGATGGTCAGAGAGGAGGAGGCCACTGCTTCTCTATCCTCATCCAGTGAAGGTCTGGATGCGGAGAGGGGAAATGAGTGGGTACAGCAAAAAAAGAAGAAGATTAAAAAGAACCTTAAAAAGAGTAACTCAAGGCAGAAGGGGAAACCCCCCTAGGGCCAGATGTCGAAGGAAGGTTCATCCACCCTGCCTCTGGTGGGGCTCTCCAATCAGTACCAGGCCCTGAGTGAGTCCCCCTATTCTTTGGATGGGGGGAGGGAGGAGGGTCTGGTGCTGGTGGTGGCGGACAAGGTGACTGGGGCTTCTGGGGACGCCGGGCCTCCTGCATCGGGGGCCGAGGGAACTGGGTCTCCGGTGGGGGGGTCACCCCGGGGCCGCCTGACAAAGGTAATAGTGTGCCTGATAAAGGCAAGAGGGTGCCAGGCGAGAGAGTGCCAGATGTAGGTGATGTGCCTGATAACATTGGAATGGATGTATCCGTGAGCCTCAAGCGTGCCAAGTCTTCCTCTGAGGAGGAGGATATTTTACAGGGGCAGGGTAAGGGGGGTGGGAAGAAGCTTGCTGTCCAACCTGATCATTCATGATGGCAGCACTCACCCTGTTGACGTTGTCAATAGTGTTGAGCGATACTGCCCGATATCCTAAAATATCGGATTGGATTGGATCGGCCCGATACTCAAAAAGTATCGGGTATCGCCGATCCGATACCGGAAACCCAATGCAAGTCAATGGGACAGAAATATCGGAACTAAAAAAACCTCTTTCTTTCCTTGTAAACACTAGATATACAGTCATGGCCAAAAGTTTTGAGAATGACACAAATATTAATTTTTACAAAGTCTACTGCTTCACTTTTTCTAATGGCAATTTGCATATACTCCAGAATGTTATAAAGAGTGATCAGCTTAACAGCAATTACTTGCAAAGTCAATATTTGGCTAGAAAATGAACTTTATCTCCCAAAACACATTTCAACATCATTGCAGCCCTGCCTTAAAAGGACCAGCTAACCTATTTTCAGTGATTGCTCCATTAACACAGGTGTGGGTGTTGATGAGGACATGGCTGGAGATCAATCTGTCATGATTAAGTAAGAATGAGACCACTGGACACTTTAAAAGGAGGCTGGTGCTTGGCATCATTGTTTCTCTTCTGTTAACCATGGTTATCTCTAAAGAAACATGTGCAGTCATCATTGCAATGCACAAAAATGGCCTAACAGGGAAGAGTATCGCAGCTAGAAAGATTGCACCTCAGTCAACAATCTATCGCATCATCAAGAACTTCAAGGAGAGAGGTTCCATTGTTGCCAAAAAGGCTCCAGGGCGCCCAAGAAAGACCAGCAAGCGCCAGGACCATCTCTTAAAATTGTTTCAGCTGCGGGATCGGGCTACCAGCAGTGCAGAGCTTGCTCAGGAATGGCAGCAGGCAGGTGTGAGTGCATCTGCATGCACTGTGAGGCGGAGACTCTTGGAGCAAGGCCTGGTCTCAAGGAGGGCAGCAAAGAAGCCACTTCTCTCCAGAAAAAACATCATGGACAGACTGATATTCTGCAAAAGGTACAGGCAGTGGACTGCTGTGGACTGGGGTAAAGTTATTTTCTCTGATGAATCCCCTTTTCGATTGTTTGGGACATCAGGAAAACGCCTCATTTGGAGAAGACAAGGTGAGCGCTACCACCAGTCTTGTCTCATGCCAACTGTTAAGCATCCTGAAACCATTCATGTGTGGGGTTGCTTCTCAGCCAAGGGAATTGGCTCTCTCACAGTCTTGCCTAAAAACACAGCCATGAATAAAGAATGGTACCAGAATGTCCTCCAAGAGCAACTTCTCCCAACCCTCCGAGAGCAGTTTGGCGATCAACAATGCCTTTTCCAGCATGATGGAGCACCTTGCCATAAAGCAAAGGTGATAACTAAATGGCTCAGGGAACAAAACATAGAGATTTTGGGTCGATGGCCTGGAAACTCCCCAAATCTTAATCCCATTGAGAACTTGTGGTCAATCATCAAGAGACGGGAGGACAAACAAAAACCTAAAAATTCTGACAAAATGAAAGCATTGATTGTGCAAGAATGGACTGCTATCAGTCAGGATTTGGTCCAGAATTTGATTGAGAGCATGCCAGGGAGAATTGCAGATGTCCTGAAGAAGAAGGGTCAACACTGCAAATATTGACTTGCTGCATTAACTCATTCTAACTGTCAATATAAGTTTTTGTTACTCATATGTTTGCAATTATATTTCTGTCTGTGATAAAAACATCTGTCAAGCACACATAAAAACCAGAGGGCAGCAGATCATGTGAAAATATAATATTGGTGTCATTCTCAAAACTTTTGGCCATGACTGTACACACATAGAATGCATATATATATATATATATATATATATATATATATATATATATATTCATGTCATTGTGACATATATATATATTATAAATATATTTATAGTTCATACACTTCTACATAGTAAAATAGCCTCTGATTCAATTGCCGGGTAAAGCCGGCTTTTGTGAAAATACAGAAGCACCCAACATGAAATGACACATGGTTTACATAGAGTTAATCATGTCTTTTCATGTAGTTTGATATATGGTTTTCACAAACAATTACATGAGTGCATGTGTGCAAAATTTGACACATGTAGGGTTAATTAAAGGTGTAAATTCGTTGTAAAAAAAACGTATTTTTTTGCTATGAATTTACACCTTTAACCCCTTAACCCCCAAGGGTGGTTTGCACGTTAATGACCGGGCCAATTTTTACAATTCTGACCACTATCTCTTTATGAGGTTATAACTCTGGAATGCTTCAACGGATCTTTGCGATTCTGAGACTGTTTTCTCGTGACATATTGTACTTCACGTTAGTGGTAAAAATTTCTTCCATATAACTTGCGTTTATTTTTGAAAAAAACGCAAATATGGCGAAAATTTTGAAAATTTTGCAATTTTCAAACTTTGAATTTTTATTCCCTTAAAACAGAGAAATATGTCACACAAAATAGTTAAGAAATAATATTTCCCACATGTCTACTTTACATCAGCACAATTTTGGAACCAAATTTTTTTTTTCTTAGGAAATTATAAGGGTTAAAAGTTGACCAGCGATTTCTCATTTTTACAACAAAATTTACAAAGCCATTTTTTTTAGGGACCACCTCATATTTGAAGTCACTTTGAGGGGTCTATATAGCAGAAAATACCCAAAAGTGACACCATTCTAAAAACTGCACCCCTCAAGGTACTCAAAACCACATTCAAGAAGTTTATTAACCCTTCAGGTGCTTCACAGGAGCTGTAGCAACGTGGAAGGAAAAAATGAATATTTAACTTTTTAGCCACAAAAATGATCTATTACAAACTTTTTTTTTATTTTCACAAGGGTAAAAGAAGCAAATGGACAGATAAAGTTGTGCAATTTCTCCTGAGTACGCCAATAGCCAATATGTGGAGGAAAACCACTGTTTGGGCACACGGCAGAGCTCGTAAGGGAAGGAGCGCCGTTTGACTTTTTCAAACTAAAATTGGCTGGAATTGATATTGGATGCCATGTCATGTTTGGAGAGCCCCTGATGTGCCTAAACAGTGGAAACCCCCCACAAGTGACACCATTTTGGAAACTAGACCCCCTAATGAACTTATCTAGATCTGTTGTGAGCACTTTGAACCCCCAAGTGTTTCACAAAAGTTTATAAAGCCTGGGTCTGAAAAATAAAAAAAACTATTTTCCACAAAAATGATTTTTTAGTCCCAAATTTTTGATTTTTCCCAAGAAAATTGGACCCCAAAAGTTGTTGTCCAATTTGTCCTGAGTACGCTGATACCCCATATGTGGTGGGGGGAAACTTTGGGCGCACGACAGGGCTTGGAAAGTAAGTAGTAACGTTTTGGAATGCAGACGTTGATGGGGGTCATGTTCCATTTGCATTGCCCCAGATGTGCCTAAACATTGGAAACCCCCCACAAGTGACCCCATTTTGGAAATTAGACCCCCTAAGGAGCTTATCTAGATCTTTGGTGAGCACTTTGAACCCCCAAGTGCTTCACACAAGTTTATAATGCCCGAGCATGAAAATAAAAAATCCTATTTTTTTCCCACAAAAATTATCTTTTAGTCACTAATTTTTTATTTTCCCAAGGGTAACAGGAGAAATTGGACCACAAAAGTTGATGTCCAATTTGTCCTGAGTACGCTGATACCCCATATGTGGGGGAGAACCACTGTTTGGGCGCACAGCAGAGCTCGGAATAGAAGGAGCACCATTTGACTTTTTCCAAACAAAATTGGCTGGAATTGAGATTGGACGCCATGTTGCATTTGGAGAGCCCCTGATGTGCCTAAACAGTGGAAACCCCCCACAAGTGACCCCATTTGGGAAACTAGACCCCCTAAGGAACTAGGATCTAGATCTTTGGTGAGCAATTTGAACCCCAAAGTGCTTCACACAAGTTTATAACATAGAGCCGTAAAATTAAAAAATCATATTTTTTCCACAAAAATGATCTTTTCACCCCAATTTTTATTTTCCCAAGGGTAACAAGACTCCAAAAGTTATTGTGCAATTTGTCCTGAGTATGCTGATACCCCATATGTGGGGGTAAACCACTGTTTAGGTGCATGGCAGAGTTTGGAAGGGAAGGAGCGCCGTTTGACTTTTTCAACACAGAAATGGCTTGATGCCATGTCGTGTTTGGAGAGCTCCTGATCTGCCTAAACAGTGGAAACCCCCAACAAATGACACCATTTTGGAAACTAGACCCCTCAAGGAACTTATCTAGATGTGTGGTGAGCACTTTGAACCCCGAAGTGCTTCACAGCAGTTTATAACGTACAACTGTAAAATAAAAATCTTATTGTTTTTTTTACAAAAATGATTTTTTCATCCCCAATATTTTATTTTCACAAGGGTAACAGGAGAAATTGGACCCCAAAAGTTGTTGTCCAATTTGTTCTGAGTACGCTGATACCCAATATGTAGGAGTAAACTATTGTATGGGCGCACGTCGGGGCTCGGAAGGAAAGTAGTGACGTTTTGGATTGCAGACTTTGATGGAATGGTCTGGGGGCGTCATGTCGCATTTGGAGAGCCCCTGATGCGCCTAAACAGTGGAAACCCCCACAAGTGACCCCATTTTGGAAAATAGACCCCACAAGGAACTTTTCTAGATGTGTGGTGAGCCTTTGAACCCCGAAGTGCTTCACAGAAGTTTATAACGTTCAGCCGTAAAAATAAAAAATCTTTTTTTTTTACAAAAATGATTTTTTCGCCCCCAATATTTTATTTTCACAAGGGTAACAGGAGAAATTGGACCCCAAAAGTTGTTGTCCAATTTGTCCTGAGTACGCTGATAACCAATATGTGGGAGAAAACTACTATATGGGCACACGTCGGGGCTCGGAAGGGAAGTAGTGACGTTTTGGATTGCAGACTTTGATGGAATGGTCTGGGGGCGTCATGTCGCATTTGGAGAGCCCCTGATGCACCTAAACAGTGGAAACCCCACACAAGTGACCCCATTTTGGAAAATAGACCCCACAAGGAACTTATCTAGATGTGGGGTGAGCACTTTGAACCCCGAAGTGCTTCACAGAAGTTTATAACGTACAGCCGTAAAAATAAAAAATCCTTTTTTTTTTTACAAAAATGATTTTTTCGCCCCCAATATTTTATTTTCACAAGGGTAACAGGAGAAATTGGACCCCAAAAGTTGTTGTCCAATTTGTCATGAGTACGCTGATACCCAATATGTGGGAGAAAACTAATCTATGGGTACACGTTGGGGCTCGGAAGGGAAGTAGTGACGTTTTGGATCGCAGACTTTGATGGAATGGTCTGGGGGCGTCATGTCGCATTTGGAGAGCCCCTGATGCGCCTAAACAGTGGAAACCCCCCACAAGTGACCCCATTTTGTAAAATAGACCCCACAAGGAACTTATCTAGATGTGTGGTGAGCGCTATGAAGCCCCAAGTGCTTCACAGAAGTTTATAACGTACAGTCGTAAAAACAAAAAAATCATTTTTTTTTTTAAAAAAATGATATTTTTACCCCCAGTTTTTTATTTTCCCAAGGGTAACAGAAGAAATAGGACAAATTGCACAATAACTCTTGGGGTCCAGAGTACACTGATACCCCATATGTGGGGGTAAACTACTGTTTGGGCGCATGGCAGGCTCAGAAGTGAAGGAGCACCGTTTGACTTTTTCAATGCAGAATTGGCTGGAATTGAAATCAGACGCCATGTCACATTTGGAGAGCCCCTGATGTGCCTAAACAGCAGAAACCCCCCAATTCTAACTCCAACCCTAACCCCAACACACCCCTAACCCTAGTCCCAACCCTAACCACAAACCTAACCCTAACACACCCATAACCCTAATCCCAACCCTAACCCTAATCCTAACTTTAGCGCCAACCCTAACCCTAACTTTAGCCGCAACCCTAACCCTAATGGGAAAATGGAAATAAATACTTTTTTTTAATTTTATTATTTTTCCCTAACTAAGGGGGTGATAAAGGGGGGTTTGATTTACTATTTTATAGCGGGTTTTTATGATTGGCAGCCGTCACGCTAAAAGACGCTTTTTATATGCAAAAAATAGTTTTTGCATCACCACATTTTGAGAGCTATAATTTTTGTATATTTTGGCCCACAGAGTCATGTGAGGTCTTATTTTTTGCGGGACGAGGTGACGTTTTTATTGGTACCATTTTTGAGCATGTGACGTTTTTTGATCGCTTTTTATTTCGATTTTTGGGAGGTTAGAATGAACAAAAATCAGCAATTCATGAATTTCTTTTGGGGAGGCGTTTATACCGTTCTGCGTGTGGTAAAATTGATAAAGCAGTTTTATTATTCAGGTCAGTACGATTACGGCAATACCCCATTTATATCATTTTTTTATGTTTTGGCGCTTTTATAGAATAAAACCAATTTTATTTAAAAAATTATTATTTTTGCATCGCTTTATTCTGCGAGCTATAACTTTTTTATTTTTTTGTTGATGATGCTGTATGGTGGCTCGTTTTTTGTGGGACAAGATGACGTTTTCAGCAGTACCATGTTTATTTATATCCGTATTTTTGATCGCGTGTTATTCCACTTTTTGTTCGGCGGTATGATGATAAAGCATTGATTTTTTGCTTTTTTTTTTTTTTTTTTAAGAGGTTCACTAAAGGGGTTAACTAGTTGGACAGTTTTATAGGGGGGGTTGTTACGGACGCAGCGATACCAAATATGTGTACTTTTATTGTTTTGTTTTTTTTATTTACAGGAAAAAATGAATTTATTGGGGATTATTTATTTTTTTTTTTATGATTTTTTTAAACAATTTTTATTTTTATTTTTTTAACTTTTTTACTTTGTCCCAGGGTGGGACATCACAGTATTTTAGCAGATCGCTGGTGTGACAGTGTGCACAGCACTCTGTCACACCAGCGATCGCTCTGGCATCGCTGCAGGCTTCTCAGTGCCTGCTCTCAGCAGGCACTGAGGAAGCCGCCCCCCTGCAGGACTCGGATGGACCCCGGCGCCATCTTGGATCTGGGGTCCTGCAGGGAGGAAGGACCCTCGGAACAGCGCGACACATCACGCTGCTCTGAGGGTCTCAGGGTAGCGCGCAGGGAGCCCCCTCCCTGCGCGATCCTCTCCTGTGCCCCCGGTACACCGCGATCAAGTATGATCGCAGTGTGCCAGGGGTTAATGTGCCGGGAGCGGTCCGTGACCGCTCCTGACACATAGTGCCGGGTGTCAGCTGTGATAATCCCCGGGAGCGCGTCCGATCGCTGGGACGTACTATCCCGTACATGGTCATACGGGCCCAGGTACCATGGACGGGATAGTACGTCGGATGGCAGTAAGGGGTTAATTAACCCCTACATGTGTAAAATTTTGCACACATACACTCATGTAATTGTTAGTGAAAACAATCTATCAAACTACATGAAATGACATGGTTAACTCTATGTAAACCATGTGTCATTTCATGTCGGGTTCTGTATTTTCTCAAAAGCCGAATTAGCGGCTATTATACTATGTAGAAGTGTATGAACTATAAATATAAATATATATATGTGTCACAAATTCAATGACATGTATATATATATATATATATACAGTCAGGGCCAGAAATATTTGGACAGTGACACAATTTTCGCGAGTTGGGCTCTGCATGCCACCACATTGGATTTGAAATGAAACCTCTACAACAGAATTCAAGTAGAAACGCCGAGAGAACAAAAGCAGTCCAAGGTCAATGTGGAAAAAATAGAAACAAACTTTATTATTGTACATGGATAAAAGCACTACACAACAGGTGGACCCTGAATGTGTCACAATACACCGTAAAAAATTATTATACACAGCAAGGGAAGCCGCATGTGGTAAAAGTGGATATAATAGACCTCAACTCACATATAGCAAGCTAATATTCACAAAAGTGTAATACATAAGTATGTATACAGAGGTGGATAATAGATGGTAATATAATACATACCACAGAAGTCACCTGTGTGACACCACACCAGCTGCCCTTGCCGCCCCAACGCGCGTTTCGGAGGGTCTCCTTCCTTCCTTCTTCAGGGGCAAGGATACAGCCGAAACAGCCATATTAAATACATAAAAAACAGGAAGTACCATCTGTGTCTGATTAGGGTACACACCTCTTCCTTGATTGCCAAAAAACCTGAGCATACTTGCGTTTGGAGTTAAAAGATGGCGCATGCATATACTGGTGGTTGTAACCATAGCGACCGGGCCAGCAGTCGACCCTGCGCAATAAATCTCCGGTGTCCCTGAGGAATGATGGAAGATTGACCACAAGTGGTTGAAGGTGAAAGTCAATAATAATTCTTTTTCCACACTCTTGATATGTTTGTGTTTGTTTATATGTACTTATAATATTATATTTTTATTTTTCATTTTGCTATTGTTATTTATGTCTCTTCCTGTTTGCGTTTATATTTTATATATTTTTTTATTGTATTCGATGTGTATATATATATTTTCCTTTTTTCTTTTACATTCATGTTCTGTTACTTTCTATATTATTTGCTTTTGTTTTTTCTGTTCACTTGTATAGATTTGTTGTGCACTTATATGGAATGGTGTTAGTAATATTACTACGGATGGTTACATTTAGGATTTGTATTTAGAGATCCTTGCGTTCGGTCTTCATAGAAATGGCCGCTGTCTGTTCTACTGCGCATGTTTTAGCTCTATCTTTTTTCATGCACTTTCTTGTGCTATTGCGCATGTCGGCTCCAGTACTTCCGGTATCCTGCATCGCTGAACTGCGGACGTACATCCACATGGGGCCCCATGCGTTTTGTCGTTCCCCAGTGATAGCACTGCTGGCCCGGTCGCTATGGTTACAACCACCAGTATATGCTTGCGCCATCTTTTAACTCCAAACGCAAGTATGCTCAGGTTTTTTGGCAATCAAGGAAGAGGTGTGTACCCTAATCAGACACAGATGGTACTTCCTGTTTTTTATGTATTTAATATGGCTGTTTCGGCTGTATCCTTGCCCCCTGAAGAAGGAAGGAAGGAGACCCTCCGAAACGCGCGTTGGGGCGGCAAGGGCAGCTGGTGTGGTGTCACACAGGTGACTTCTGTGGTATGTATTATATTACCATCTATTATCCACCTCTGTATACATACTTATGTATTACACTTTTGTGAATATTAGCTTGCTATATGTGAGTTGAGGTCTATTATATCCACTTTTACCACATGCGGCTTCCCTTGCTGTGTATAATAATTTTTTACGGTGTATTGTGACACATTCAGGGTCCACCTGTTGTGTAGTGCTTTTATCCATGTACAATAATAAAGTTTGTTTCTATTTTTTCCACATTGACCTTGGACTGCTTTTGTTCTCTCGGCGTTTCTATGTTGTGTATGCAGTTGGTCTGGTACAGTCCGGTTACTTTTCAGTCTTCTATGTATGATATGTGTCAATATTTATTGTTATGATTTATGTTATTTTTAATGACTGATATGTTGATCTATGGTATTAACAGAATTCAAGTGCAGATTGTAACGTTTAATTTGAAGGGTTGAACAAAAATATGTGTTAGAAAATGTAGGAATTATACACATTTCTTTACAAACACTCCACATTTTAGGAGGTCAAAAGTAATTGGACAAATAAACATAACCCAAACAAAATATTTTTATTTTCAATATTTTGTGGCGAATCCTTTGGAGGCAATCACTGCCTTGTCTGGAACCCATGGACATCACCAAACGCTGGGTTTCCTCCTTCTTAATGCTTTGCCAGGCCTTTACAGCCGCAGCCTTCAGGTCTTGCTTGTTTGTGGGTCGTTCCCTCTTAAGTCTGGATTTCAGCAAGTGAAATGCATGCTCAATTGGGTTAAGATCTGGTGATTGACTTGGCCATTGAAGAATGTTCCACTTTTTTGCACTCATGAACTCCTGTGTAGCTTTGGCTGTATGCTTGGGGTCATTATCCATCTGTACTATGAAGCGCCGTCCAATCAAGTTTGCAGCATTTGGCTGAATCTGGGCTGAAAGTATATCCCGGTACACTTCAGAATTCATCCGGCTACTCTTGTCTGCTGTTATGTCATCAATAAACACAAGTGACCCAGTGCCATTGAAAGCCATGCATGCCCATGCCATCACGTTGCCTCCACCATGTTTTACAGAGGATGTGGTGTGCCTTGGATCATGTGCCGTTCCCTTTCTTCTCCAAACTTTTGGCTTCCCATCATTCTGGTACAGGTTGATCTTTGTCTCATCTGTCCATAGAATACTTTTCCAGAACTGAGCTGGCTTCTGGAGGTGTTTTTCAGCAAATTTAACTCTGGCCTGTCTATTTTTGGAATTGATGAATGGTTTGCATCTAGATGTGAACCCTTTGTATTTACTTTCATGGAGTCTTCTCTTTACTGTTGACTTAGAGACAGATACACCTACTTCACTGAGAGTGTTCTGGACTTCAGTTGATGTTGTGAACGGGTTCTTCTTCACCAAAGAAAGTATGCGGCGATCATCCACCACTGTTGTCTTCCGTGGACTCCCAGGTCTTTTTGGATTGATGAGTTCACCAGTGTTTTCTTTCTTTCTCAGGATGTACCAAATTGTAGATTTTGCCACTTCTAATGTTGTAGCAATTTCTTGGATGGGTTTTTTTCTGTTCTTGCAGCTTAAGGATGGCTTGTTTCACCTGCATGGAGAGCTCCTGTGACCGCATGTTTCCTTCACAGCAAAACCTTCCAAATGCAAACACCACACCTCAAATCAACTCCGGCCCTTTCATCTGCTTAATTGAGAATGACATAACAAAGGGATTGCCCACACCTGTCCATGAAATAGCCTTGGAGTCATTTGTCCAATTACTTTTGGTCCCTTTAAAAACAGGGTGGCACATGTTAAGGAGCTGAAACTCCTAAACCCTTCATCCAATTTTAATGTGGATACCCTCAAATGAAAGCTGAAAGTATGGACTTCAACTGCATCTGAATTGTTTTGTTTCAAGTTCATTGTGGTAATGTCTAGAACCAAAATTAGATAAATGTTGTCTCTGTCCAAATATATATGGACCTAACTGTATATATATATATATATATATAATATATATATATAAGAGGTGTAAAATTGTTGAAAAAATGCGTGGGCTCCCGCCCTATTTTCTCAACCAGACAGACGAAGCCAGCGAGTGGGGGCAGATAATAATAGCCCAGAGAGGGACCATTATTTTTGGCCCCCCCCCTGGCTACTAACATCTGCCCTCAGACACCCCAGAAAATTCAAATCTATAATTAGATTCGCCCTTTCTGGCACTTTGCCCATCTATTCCCATTGCCCTGTAGCGGTGGCGAATGGGTTAATAAGGGGTTAAAGCCACCTTGCTATTGAAAGGTGAGTTTAAGCCAGGTTAATAATTGAGAGCTGTCAATTAGACAACTATCAATTATTAATCCTATTGTATGAAATAAAAATAAAACACATACACTTTAATAAAAAATCATTTTAATGAAATAAACACACAGTTTTTGACAATATTTTATTTTACTGCCATTCCTTGCGAAGCCCTTGTTCACCTGTAATAAAAATAAAATAATAAAGCAACATTATTCTTACCTATCCGATGTTCAGTCAGGTCCCCCGATGTAATCCTTCTGAAAGGGTTAATGTTTACTGCAGAGACCGCAGCTAATGCTGACAGTCTCACAGTAAACCCCCGACTGAATCATCTCCTCTCCTGGCTGACAGGAGAGGAAGTGGTTAGCATAATTGATTGCTTCCCACTTTCACTTCAGGTCAGCCAGGGACACCCACAGCATCAGAGGGAATCCCGGCTGACCTGAAGTGAACTGATTAACAAAAATAGGGGATCTCCTCGAAAAAAAAAATGGCTTGGGGTCCCCCTATTTTTGTTAACCAGCCAAGTAAAATGCAGACTGCTGCGGCCTGGTATTAAAAGACTGTCAAGGCCTATGGATTTTGGCCCTCAACAGCCTAAAAATACCAGGCTGCAGCAGCCCCACAGGCTGCCAATTGTGGCACTTTACCGGCTCTTCCCACTTGCCCTGTAGCGGTGGCTAGCGGGGTAATAAGGGGTTGATGTCACCTTTGATTGATCGATGACAATAAGCCCGGTTAATAATGGAGAGGCGTTGATAAGACACCGATCCATTATTAATCATAGTTTGTAAATTTTTTAAAAAAGACACAGCCAGAAAAAAGTATTTTAATGAAATAAAACACCACACAGTTTTCATTATTTTTATTACACGCTCATCCTGCGATGCCATCGTTCTCCTGTAAAAAAAACAAAAATAACAAACCAACACAAATACTCCCTGTCCGACGCAGTCCAAGATAACGAGTGTCCCACGACGAGTCCAGCTCTGCTACCTCTGGATGACAGGCTGAGCCTGACATCCACATAGAGCAGAGCTGCTTACCATTGCGGCTTCCCCGGCGGTGACGTAATCCGGACTGGTTTACGGCCAGCTGTCGCGAGAGTACAGCTGGCCGAGATTACCCAGTACCCGGCAGTCACTGCAGTTATCGCGAGATTCTGCACGTGACCGCCAGGGACAGGGTAATGGCGGCCATCCAGGAGAACATGACCACCAGGGAAGGGGATCTTCTGCCAGGTAAGTGCTGACTCTGCTGAGTCCTGACACCTGACAGACCCGACCAACACTGACAGTGACAGTTTCGGGAAGTTCCTGTGTCACGTACTTCGTTCTGTGACACAGGAACTCCCATAGACTTTGTCGGAAAACTCAGATTCCGGTATCCGATATGACAAAAATATCGGAACTCAGAATCGGAATTCCGATACAGCAAATATCGGCCGATACCCGATATTTGCAGTATCAGAATGCTCAACACTAGTTGTTAACCATTAATGTTGCCAGCATAAAGTCTGATGTGGCTAGGTTTACAGCCTTTGATTTTCTCGGCTGTCTTGATGCTGACATTTTGTTTTTGCAGGAGACCAGGTTGGCAGATCTCACATCCCTGCAAAAAGCAAAAAGGGAGTGGGTGTACGGGCTTTCCTACTGGTCTCTTGCACCTGAGCCGTATAGCGGGGTGGCGGTTCTTTTTAGAACTGCAGATGGAGAATGCAGACAGATTATTGAGTTGGAAATGGGAGGTGCTTGATCTTAGATGTGCTCATAAGGGGACAAGAGCTTCGGCTCATAAATATCTATGGCCCCAAAGTAACTGGGATCGTAAATGTCTCTTTGTGAGTATCAAACCCTTTCTGTTTTGTAGCCGACAGGTGGTCTTTGGAGGGGACTTCAACAATGTCTCGAGGTTCCAGAGGAGGTCCCAGAGACTGGTTGGCCTTCGACAGCGTCGCCTTGAATAGCATAGTTAGTGAGGCTCGCCTAGTGGATGTCCACATCGGGAACACCACGGGCCACGTGGGGTACACTTTTTTCTGAGGTAGTCAGTGTAGGTCCAGAATAGACAGATTTTATTTGAAGGAGGAGGCAGTCTCTTCACCTTTATCGGTGGTAGAGGTTGAATTCTCCGACCACTGTCTGATTATGCTTTCTCTGAATGTTACAGAGACTCCTCGGATGGGAAGAGGTTTTAGAAGCTGAATTCGTCACTCCTGAAGTAAGCAGCTGTAAGACGGTCCTTTGAGGATTTCTTTCAAAGTCAGGTACCATTGCTGGGCCTTGGTAACACTAAGTCAGAGTGGTGGGAAATCTTCAAACATCGGGTGGCGAGATTCTTCCGCCAGCTTTCTAACCTCAGAAGCCTGAACAGGGATCGCCTGTATCAGTGCCTTAAAGGAAACTCGAGGAACTTGTCTCGACTGGGGGTGCCCGAGAGGACATCACCAGGGTGAAAGCCTTACTCAAGAGATGTCAGTATGATAGGTACACGTCTTTGGTTTTTGAGAGGGACTTCAGGAAGTACCGCTCACCCGACCCTTACAGAAACTGCAAGATGTCAGTGAGTAGTAAGATAGTGATGGGCCTGAAAGATAGTACAGGATCCATGACCAGGTCCAGATCGGGGATCTTGGAAGTCGTCAGATCCTTTTACTCACATCTCTTGGGGAGGAAGGAGCTGGATCGAGATGAGACGTTGGCTTTCCTGGCTGAGGCCATTCCTTAACCAGGGGTAGACCCCTCGCTCGATGTCTTGATGGATGAGATCAGAGAAGAGAAAGTTAGACTGGTGATTGATGGGCTTCAGCTCAAAAAATCGCCAGGTCCGGACGGCTTAACGTCAGAGTTCTACAAGACCTTTAAGGACCTTTAAGTCCCCTTATTGACTCAGGTTTTTAATGAGTGTCTTTCCTTGGGCACTCTTCCAAGATCAATGAGGAGGTCAGCTTTGATCCTTCTTTCCAAGGAGAAAGATCCGTCGCACATTGAGAACTGGAGGCCCATAGCACTTCTCAATGTGGACAGGAAGGTTCTGGCTAAAATACTCTTCAACAGGCTGGTGTCGTTTGCGCCACGACTCCTTTCGGAGTCCCAGCACTGCTGTGTTCCTAGCCATAGCACTTTTAGTGCTGTTCTCTGTGTCAGGGAGGCTGTGGAGCAGGGTAGGGCTGGCCTCTGGAAGGGGTATCTGCTGTCCTTCGATCAGGCAAAAGCCTTTGACCGGGTTGATCATGAGTACATATGGTTCACCCTTCTGAGGTATGGTCTGACAGGGGGGTTTGTGGACTGGCTGAAAACATTGTACAGAGGGGTGGAGAGTTTCTCGATTGTGAATGGTTGGATTGGACGGGCCTTTGCGGTGGGCTCTGGCATTTGCCAGGGATGTCCTCTCAGTCCCCTGCTGTATGTGTTCGCGATTGATCCCTTCGTAAGGAGGTTGGTTCGTGGACCGATAGCGGGGGTGAGGATGGACCAGGTGGGCGAACAGGAGGCCGCCCTGAAGGTAGTGGCCAACGCTGACGATGTCTCTGTTTTTGTCTCCTCGGAAAAGGAGGTGCAGACAGTGATGTCTGAAGTAGAGGGCTACTCCAGGGCTTCTGGTTCCATGATCAAGTGCAAGTGTGAGAGTCTCTGGCTGGGGGGGAGGAGATCCCGGGTTTGATCTTCCGGACACCCTCCCAGAGCCCCAAGGGTATGCCAAGATCCTAGGCGTTGAATTCAGCCAGGGTGATAACCCAACCAAAAACTGGGAAGGTAGACTTAAAATTGCCGCCCAGAGAGTGGACCAATAGAAAAGTTGGTCTTTGACCTTGAGGGAAAGGGTGAGCGTGTGCAAAGGTTTCCTACTCCCACTGTTACTGTATCTGGGCAGTGTTTGTATTTTGCCAGAACCTCTCTGGACGCTGGTCTACAGCATGTTTTTCAACAGTTATGGGGAAACAGGCTGAACCTAGTCAAGCGGGAGGTTACTTACCATACGAGGAGACAAGGGGGGTTAAATATGGTCAACCCCGTGGTGTTCTTGGTATGCACCTTCCTTAAGCTAAATGTATCAAACCTCTGGAAAGAGAAGGCTCCTCAATGGGTATTCTCCTGTAGGGGATGGTTGCAGTCCTTCTTTCAGGAATGGGAGACAGGAGGGTGTGTGAAGGATCTTCGCACACCACACAGGCATCTCCCGGCTTATGTTGCCCTGGTTTTGAAAGTAATACGCCGGTGGGGTTTGGGAGTGTGGGAGGTGAGGACTCTCTCTAAGAGACTTCTCGAGGAGAGGATCTTGTCGACCCATTTTCAAAAGCCACTGGCCCTCAGAGACTGCCCAAGTCAGGATCTGGAGGTGGGGTTGCATCTTTTAAATTCAAAACGGATCCCCGAGAAGTATTGGGACTTGACTTGGCGCTGCTTTCAGGGTAAGGCTGTATGTAAGGGACAACTTTAAGTACAGGAACTCCGAGGATAGGAATTGTCCTCGTGAGAGTTGTGCTGACACGCTTGAGAGCATGGAGCACTTCCTGCTTCAGTGCCCCTTTAATACAGAGTTGTATAACAGGGTGGGTGCTTCCATTGGCTGGCCGAGGCTGGCGGGCCTCTCCTACGCTGAGTGGGCCTATGGGGCGTTCAGAGACCTTGGTGGATGGGACCAGTGCACTCTTTTTCTAGTTAGCCTAGTGGTTAGGTTTTTCACATGGAATGCACGGTGTCTAGTGTCGACGGGCAGTAAAATCCTCCCAGTGGGTGAGGTATGTAGTAACAACCTTGGTGACCAGGTGAAGGTGTGCTCCTTGGAGTATGAAAGGCTGGTTGCATCGGGGGCCTCTCGCCTGTGGAGGGGTTTCTCCTTTCGGGTGCCTTAGCTCTGGATTGCTCCAAGCCTCCTGGTGGTGGGCTAAGTTCTCACAGCAGCTTTTTGTTTTGAATAACTGAATTCTGTCGGAAGGGTTTGCAAGCACTGAACCGGAGCAAGGAGGATATAGGATAAAACGGGAAAAAAAAATTTAATAAATTATTTTTGTGTGGTTCAGGCATGATTTTCCTTCTTTTTCTTTATTATGCCTTGAGTATTATTTCCTTTGTTTATTTTGGGGGGTGTTAGTAATGTGGGGTGGTGGATTGGGGGAAGGGTGTTTTTGGTGGGGGTGACTTGGTCTGGCCTAGGACATGTCGGAGTAAACTTTTAAACTTTAAGGGTCCGTCCCGGGCTTTGACTGTTTCTGGAGGACTTTTTCCGGTAACTCGGAGGCAGTGTTGGGTGCTTAGAGTGGGTGTGGGTAGTACATGTGTTTTAGTATGGGGCATGTTATTATGTATTATGTTATGTTATTGTGTTTTATGTTACTATGTTATTATGTTATTTTGTTATTACGTTATTATGTTAGTATGCTGTTATTATGTGGGTTATACTATATATGAGGTAATATATGGTTTCTTTGACCTATGTTTTATAAGGCGAAGGAACCAGTAGAGTGGAAGGTCGTGTCTGGTTTGCGGGTATGGTCTTGTTAATATGGTAGGGTGTAGTTGTTGTGGTGTTAGGCAGGTGGGGTCTGGTACTAGCAATAGTGAATATTGTAAACAGGAAGTGTTTTCCGGGTTTTGTTTCAGTACCTAGTGTATTTTTGTGATGTATTTGTGTTGTTTTTCATTTTTCTAATAAAATAGAGTTCTAGGGGTAATTGTAAATCTCTGTATATATTTCCGGAGTCAGACACAGACGCTCACAGGCTCAGTATTGATTAGACAAGAATATAAAAAGCAGAAAAAGGGTACTGTATCACAAGTGTACAGCTGTATACAGTCTAGGGGTAATTGTAAATCTCCGTATATATTTCCGGAGTCACACACAGATAGTCAACATGTATTTGTCCGTGATACCAGCCGGTACACGGCAGTGTGTGAAGAGCGTACAGCTCTATACGGTGTGGGAAAAAATGAACGCTAGGTAACTGTGCAGAAAAAAAGAATAAAAGTATTAGTTCTGTGTAAAAAGCAGTCTGCACAGCAGTGTACACACAGCAATACAGCTAGCAGGCAGCCTAATAACCAGGCTGCTGCGCACAAGAAAATCCTCCCGTCACTGCACACTAAAGGGTATGCCACACTAAGCGAGATCGCTAACGAGATCGCTACTACGTCACCATTTAGCGATCTCGTTAGCGACGTCGCTGTGTGTGGCATGTAGCGGCGATGTGGCCCCCGCTGCGATGTCGCTGGTCGTGCACGAACGGTTTGGGCCGTATTTTGATCGTTGGCGTCCCGCTGGTGAGCCTGAATCGCTGTGTTTGGCACCTTTTGTGAACGATGTGCGACCTCGTTGACGACGCATTAGTCAGCGGCGCAGGCTGGACTGGGTTTTCTTTAGTAACGCCCTTCATCTCCGATTGGTGACCACAACATCACCTCAGCAATAATAACTGCGCCCCCATCCATTGTTTCCAGAGCGCTTTGTGGGTGACTCCAACGGTGCTTTGTGCGTTGTTGCGAGGATAGTATCGTGTGTCGGAGTTTTGCGATCCTGTTTGAGTCGCTACAGTGTCCTTTGTGCATTGTGGCGAGGATTGTGGGTTTTGCGATCCTGTCTGAGTCGCTAGAGCGCTTCATCTTTTTGCCATTTGGATTTTGATCTGGATATTTGGATTCAAGGTACATATTGTTTGTGATGTTGTGTGATGCGTTTTTTTTACCTTTTATTTTTGTTTGCTTTATTTATTTTACACCCCCCACCATTTTAGGCTTTTGTAAACTGTTTTTTAAATGTTAACTGAAAAGTTAACAATAAACAATTTTTTTTAATTTTTTTATATTTTTTATTTTATTCTTTATTTTATTTTTTTAAACACATTAGTAATAATAATTAACTTTTCTCTTCTTTACCGTACAGGTTGCACATAATGAACCTGACCACCGCGGAGCGTGTGATTGTGGCAGTTGCATTATCAATGGAGGCAGATCGACAAGAAGAGGCACGGGTGGAAGAGAGGCGCTCCAAACGAAAGTGTCGCATGTGGACCAGAGAATGGCTGGAGCAGAGGTCCAAATTCACCCACATGCATCTAGTAAGGGAGTTGCAGGAGAAGAATCCGCAGGATTTCCGAAATTATCTACGGATGTCGGAGGATTCACTCAAGCTCCTACTGGAAGCTGTGAGGCCACTCATTGAACGGCAGGTACACGGATGCGTGCAGCTTTTTCAGCAGAGGAACGTTTGGCAGTAAACGCTGCGATTTCTGGCAACCGGACGTTGAATAAAGGATTTGCAATTTTCTGCTGCAGTTTCTCGATCGCTCCTTGGCGTACTAATTCTGGAGACATGCAACGCCATCGTCCGCAGTTTATGGAGCTACATGCCTTTTCCCAAATCAGTGGCGGAATGGCAAATTATTGCCTCTGATTTTGAAAGGATTTGGCAGTTCCCAAACTGTGATGGTGCCTTGGATGGCAAACATGTGCGGATCACGCAACCAGCCAACAGCGGATCCTATTTTCATAATTACAAGGGCTACTTTAGCATGATCCTCATGGCCCTTGTTAATGCCAATTATGAATTTATAAACGTTGATGTTGGCATTAATGGAAGGGTTTCTGACGGTGGCGTTTTGGAGCACACAACTTTTGGTGAACGGTTGTTGAATAATAAACTTAACTTGCCAACCAACAATGGACACCACCGCCAACCTAAACTTTGTGTTTGTGGGCGATGAAGCCTTCCCCCTTCATGAGCATCTTGTTAAACCGTACCCACAAAAGACTTTGACAGGGGAAAGGCGTATTTTTAACTACAGATTGTCTAGGGCACGGCGCGTTGTGGAGAATGCCTTCGGCATAATGGCCAACCGCTTCAGGGTTTTTCACACTCCTATCAACATGAAGCTGGAATCGATAGACTCTGTGGTGTTGGCCTGTTGTGTACTGCACAATTTTCTACGAAAACGCGATGCTGGTACTTACAGTCCGCCAGGCTTCATGGACTCGGACAGCAATGGTGACGTGGTGCTCGGAGAATGGCGTGACAATGATCCCGCTATTGCAGGCCTTCAACCTGTCAATCAAGGCAGGAGCAAGGACGATGCGAAGGCCGGCCGAGACAAGTACTGCCAATACTTTAACGTGCCTGGTTGCAGTGAGTTGGCAGCATCAGATCTAGTTTGCTTTTGAGAATATTTTACTTTTGTCTTTTTTTAACTTTCTTTTTATAATAAAAAATTTTTATTTTAAAAATGCATTCGTGTTTTTTTCAATTATTTTACCAATATGGGAGTAGGGCTAATGATGGGTGAGATGTGGGGAGGGAGTAATGGGGATGGCAACGAGACATGTTACCAGCTGCTGTAGTTTTTAAAATCTTTTCTAATGTTTTTTTTGTCTATATATTTTTTTTACATTGTATCTACTTGTCACACATAGGGTCATGGGAGTACCAGCAGTCATAGGAGTTCATTGTTAAAAAAATAAAAAGAAAAAAATTTAAAAAATTTACAACAATTATTTTAAAGGCCCATGGTCACACTAGCGCTCAAACCTTATAATTAAAAATAATAACAAATAATACACCACAGCTGCGTATATAAAGTTTAAATATATAATATATATTTTTCGTCATATATGAGAGATAAAAAATTGTGATAAAAATAAAAAAAAAAAAAATTGGGAGGTAAAGGTCATCATTCACCAGGGAATCCTTTTTGTCACACTTGCGTTCTCGAATCAGACGCAAGACGCCACTGCGATCGCAAGGTGACGATTCTCACATGGTGCCCAGCTATGCACAGATATGCGACGCCACTGAGATCGCAAGGTGACGATTCTCACATGGTGCCCCAGCTATGCACAGATATTCGAAGCCATTTTGGTCGCAAGGTGACGATTCTCATATGGTGCCCCATCTATGCACAGACATGAGACGCCACTGTGATCGCAAGGTGACGATTCTCACATGGTGCCCCAGCTATGCACAGATATGAGACGCCACTGTGATTGCAAGGTGAAGATTCTCACATGGTGCCCCAGCTATGCACAGATATGCGACGCCACTGTGATCGCAAGGTGACGATTCTCACATGGTGCCCCAGATACGCACAGACATGAGACGCCATTGCGATCGCAACAGTGTCTCATATCTGTGCATGGCTGGGGCGCATGGCTGCTGCGGTCATTTTGCGATCGCAATAGCGTCGTGCGTCGCAAGCGCGGCCACACATACGTACGCTGTGACGTCATGGCACTGGTGTCCTTCATGCGTTGTTATTTGTATTGCAATGGCGGCGAGACAGCGTTGCGCTGCCTGGAGTGACGGGGAAGTGCGGTATCTCATCCGCAAAACGGATTGAGTACAGGCTACCTGTGGCGCATCCTATGCGCCACAAAAAGGTAGTCCTGCACAAAATCCGGCGGGGCCTTGCAAGAAGGTTTGGGGTGGAGCGGACCAGGAAACAAATCCGCAAAAAGCTGGCAGACCTCCGATACCGCTCCAGCGAGAGGGTCGCCAGCATCCGGGCCCAGTTACGCAGGCCTCTGAGTGAGTATTGATGAGGGTATCTGGAGGGGTTATATTTTGTGGGTTATCTACCTATATCAATGCACCCGCAGTGATGGGAGTACCGGGAGTCATGGGAGTACTGGCAGTAACGGGAGTACCAGTAGTGATGGGAGTACCAGTCGTGAGGGGGTTTACAGGCATTGATGGAAGTACTGGCAGTAACGGGAGTACCAGTAGTGATGGGAGTATCAGTAGTGAGGAGGTTTACAGGCATTGATGGAAGTACTGGCAGTAACGTGAGTACCAGTAGTGATGGGAGTATCAGTAGTGAGGGGGTTTACAGGCATTGATGGAAGTACTGGCAGTAACGTGAGTACCAGTAGTGATGGGAGTATCAGTAGTGAGGGGGTTACAGTGATTTATGGAAGTACTGGCAGTGACGGGGTTAGTAGAAGGATTATTTGACTTAATTGTATATTTTATTTACAGCACCACCTTCACCAGCTCCAGCTGCTCCACCGTCCCCAGCTACCCCTCCACCTCCATCATCTCCTTCCCCGGCTACCCCTCCACCTCCATCATCTCCTTACCTTGCAACCCCTTCGCCTGCAGCAACCCCCCCTCCTGCTTTGGGGTCTTCCAGCCCTTTACCGGATTATGGCTTCTCTCCAGCGTCACCCCGTGACATGGATGCAGGCTCCCTTCAGGTAATTTACGCACATTATATAAGCTTCAGACAAGTTTGAGAACTTTGTTAGGTCTTATGTGTAATGGCTGTTGTGATATAATTTTATTTTTCTGTGTTTCCCTAGCCGGCGGAGCAACAGGTTCTGGGTGGGCAGTCAGCGGGTCCTCTGACGAAAACCGTAAGTGTTAACAAACATAACATGTACATGTTGATGTTGCAGCAGAATTCACTATTAACTGTTACCATTACGTCCACAGAAATTCCCACTGCCCAGGAACTGTTGGTGTCACACCGCCGGCTGATGGCGGCTATGAACACTGCTGTGGCAGCAATGAACAGCGCCATGGGAGCTCCGCATGACCATGGGGTGATGCTGGAGAGGGTAGTGGCTGGACTCCGGGGCCCTCCGTAATTTTTTGTTTTTTAATTATTATTTGTATTATAGTATTTTTTTTTTTTTTTTGGTGTGTGGCTGGCCTCCAATCGGGGGTGCAGTCAGTCATAATTTTTTTTTTATTATTTTTATTTGTATTATCTTAATGTTATTTTTTTCTTTTTGTTTATTTTGAACCTGTATATATATATATATATATATATATATATGAAAAAATATATATCAAAAAAATATATATGACACACAAATATATATGATATATTTTAAGTTTATATACGCAGCTGTGGTGTATTATTTTTTATTATAAGGTTTTAGCGCTAGTGTGACCAGGGGCCTTTAAAAGAAATGTTGGTAATTTTTGAAATTTTTTTCATTTCATTTTTTACCAATGCTGGAACTCCTATGACTGCTGGTACTCCCATGACCCCAAGTGTGTGACAAGTAGAAACAAGTAGATGGAATAAAAATACAAAATTTTAATAGTTGACAACAAAATTGTTGACATCACATAAGAATAAAAGACCACATTTCATTAGATAAATAAGATTTTTATTAAAAAATGTAACAATTTAAAAAAAAGAGACAACAAAAACCTTTTTAAAAATTTTTAAAAACTACAACTGCTGGTAAGATGGATCGTTGCCATTACCACGTTGCCTCGGCGTTGTATAAAAATAAGGTGGAGCAACAATGTTTGTGTTTGGTGGATTCCCAATTGGGTTCGGCACAGGATTGTGCGGCCATGAGTATTCCGGGTACTGCGGTCTGACCGTGACAACATAACTGTTATCAAGGTTTCCTAATGACGCTTGAGTCAGGACCTCAAACATGAGTCTCTCTGCATGAATCCGCTGTATAAGATCCAGTGTTGGGAGCTTCTCATTAGCGTAGTAAGCAATGCCAGTTATTTTTGTTTGGTCTTTTTCCGCCGTAAGCACTTTTTTGGCAATTTCAACCAATTCTGGAGTAGCCGAGGTGGTAGCCTTCCTTTTCCTTCCTGAAAATGTAAGCCGGCTACGCACAGAAGAGGATGGTGGCTCAACTGCTTCGTCCTCTTGGACCAACGCCATGCTGTCTTCTTCAGTCTGAGGTGTGGAGACAGCCTCTTCTGTGTCCTGCATGAACAAAAACCAAATGTTAAATCACAAAGAAAAATAAATTTATCTTCACACTATACCCAAATACAGCAAAAATGTGAAAACGACACTTGTAAATGGATAGGCCTCAACCGTTGAGATAGATAAATTATCAGTACATGAAGGGATTAATTCAGCCATTTTATCTACATTTCACATTAAAATGAGTTTTAATACAAAGGTACTTACATGTACGACAGGGGAGTTCGGCTGGATCACTGGGTCTAGATCCAACATGGAAGTCGCTTGTCTGGGTACTTCTTGGTCCCTTGTGAAAGAAAACAGCTCAAAGTACCACAATTTGGGGACATACACATCTTCGTCTCCGCCTCCAGATTTGGTAGAATTTTGGACTTTATTTAACTCTTTTTTGTAAACAGTGCGGAGGGCCTGAATACGTTTTTTGACCGATGACTCATCCGCTGGTTCATCGGGGTTACAGTTCTTGCACAGCTCCACCAGTTTTTGGTACGCGTCCTTCTTTTTAAGCCTGTTGCAGTAATCAGCCGACTTTATTTTCCACAGGCAAGGCATCGAGCGGTACATCTCAATGAATTCCCGCAGAAATTCAAGCTTATCGGTCATCTGTAATAAAAAAAGGATTATGTGAGAACGGCAGAATGGTTAAATAAAATGCTTACATAGCCTACAACATAGAACACAGCAGGGATCATAAAATGGTGGTTGTGGGCGCAGCAGGAGAAAACAATGGTAGACCAAAATAAAAGTCATAGATGGACAACTACGGTAAAAACAGCAGGGATCATAAAATGGTGGTGGTGGGAGCGCTGATACGTCGTCTTTTATAAAATGGTCATCCAATCACAAAGCGAGAGAGCTGTGACAAACAGTGCTGAGGGGCGTGGAAAAGGTTGCGCTCAATCACGCCTATCGAGGTCGTGATCTTTAACAATACATGCTGTGTGGCACGTCCCAATGACCGCCGAAGTCGTTATACAGATCGCTGATTGCTGATGCGTCATTAATGAGATCGTCCTGTTTGGAAGCTACTAGCGACCTTAAAGCGATCACACCAACGATCTCGTTAGCTTGCGTCGTTGTCGTGATCGCTAGTGTGATCGCTTAGTGTGGCAGTACCTTCACTGTACAGCACAATTGCTATCAGCACAAGCACAGAAGAACTTCTTTCCTGCCCTAACTCTCTCCCTACTGATAAACAGCATCAGCAACCTCTCCCTACTGTTAAGATCGGCAAAAGTAAAATGGCAGTCGGCTATCGGCTTTTATAGACACTATGACGCCCCCCAAAGCAAGCCAATCACTGCAATGCCCTTCTCTAAGATGGTGGTGGCATCTGCCCATGTCATCTCGTTGCCCATAGTGTACGTTCTTGCTCATTGGCTGAAAAAAGGCGCCTGCAAGCATGATGGGAAAACCGACTTTGGTGCTCGGGTCGACGACCGCATGGCCGACTTCACGCTATGGTCAGGTTTCGCTCTGCGAAAGTCGGCGACTTTTGAATCTGACCGACCTGTTTCTCTCAACTCTAGTTAGGGGTGTCTTGGGGTTTGGGTTGGAGTTAGAATTTGGGGTTTTTCACTGTTTAGGCACATCAGGGGCTCTCCAAACATGACATGGCGACTGATCTCAATTCCAGCCAATTCGGCGTTGAAAAAGTCAAGCGGTGCTCCTTCCCTTCTGAGCTCTGCCATGCGCTCAAACATTAGTTTATCCCCACATGTGGGGCATCAGCGTACTCGGGACAAATTGCTCAATAACTCTCGGGGTCCATTTTCTTCTGTTACCCTTGGGAAAATAAAAAAATGGGGGCGAAAATATCATTTTTGTGGAAAAAAATATGATTTTTTATTTTTATACTTCTGTGAAGAACTTGGGGGCTCAAAGTTCTCACCACGAATCTAGATAAGTTCCTTTGGGAGTCTAGTTTCCAAAATGGGGTCACTTGTGGGGGTTTCCACTGTTTATGCACATCAGGGGCTCTGCAAACGCGACATGACGCCCGCAGACTATTCCATCAAAGTATACAATGCAAAACTTCACTAGTTCCCTTCCGAGCCCGACGTGTGCCCATACAATAGTTTTCTCCCACTTATAGGGTACCAGCGTATTCAGGACAAATTGATCAACAACTTTTGGGGTCCAATTTCTCCTGTTACCATTGGGAAAATAAAAAACTGGGGACTAAAAGATCATGTTTGTGTAAAAGATATGATTTTTTTTATTTTCACGCCCGGGCGTTATAAACTTGTGTGAAACACTTGGGGGTTCAAAGTGCTCACCACACATCTAGATAAGTTCCTAGGGGTCTAGTTTCCAAAATGGGGTCACTAGTGGGGGGTACACACTGCTTAGGCACATCAGGGGCTCTGCAAACTGAACATGACACCCATCAAAGTCTGCATTCCAAAATGTCATTACTCCTTTCCGAGCCCTGCCGTGCACCCAACCAGTATTTCCCCTGTTGTGAATGTGCTAGAAATGAATTCTGAGCAGAAGCTCCCTCTGGTGGTTACAAACAGTACTGAGTGCGCTCACTTGCGACGTTCCAGCATGGCCAGATCGCTGATTGCAGCTCTGCAACGCAGATTTCACCTTCATGAACATCGCATCATATGTGACGTACCCACCAGGTGGAATTCCTCGTTACATATGTTGGAGCGGTTGTGTGAGCAGCAGCCAGCAGTAATGGAGTATCAGCTGCATCAGGCGCAGTCAACTCGCAATTTGCGCCGTTCACACTTCACCACTACTGAGTGGGCCTCTATAATAAGAATAATAATATTATTTATTTATATAGCGCCATAATATTCCGCAGTGCTTTACAGTTTAACAGTTTCAAAACACAAGTCATAAGTAACAACGTTAACAATACAATAATTAAAGCAAAATCAGCCGCCCCTGCTGGTGAAAGCTTACAATCTACAATGAGGTGGGGGAGATACAAAGTACAGGTGTTTATATACAATGGTGTTTTTACAATGATGGTCCAGCCATTTTAAGGGAGTGAGGGATGCATGGAGATAGTGAATGGGCTACACACACAGAATTACACATAGAATGACTTTGATTAGTGAATGTGATAGGCCACTGTGAACAAATGTGTTTTGAGGGAGCGCCTGAAACCATCCAAATTGCGGATAGTCCTAATTTCTTGGGGTAGAGCATTCCAGAGGATTGGCGCAGCGCGGGTGAAGTCTTGGAGTTGGGAGTGGGAGGTACGGATTAGTGCAGAGGTTAGTCGAAGGTCGTTGGCAGAGTGCAGCAGTCGGTTAGGCCGATAAATATAAATAAGGGAGGAGATGTAGGGGGGTGCTGCGCTGTGGAGAGCTTTGTTGGTGAGAACCAGTAATTAGAATTGGATCCTATAATGAATGGGCAGCCACTGCCAGTGTAATGAGTGGCGAATAACTCTATGAAGGATATCTGCCACGTTTTGCGTGCGTTTGATGAGTCAACGCGGATGGCGAGTGCAGATGATGCACTAGTCAGCCTGACTGTCCCCCTTATCTGCCTGCTTCAAAAAACACTGCAAGCACTAAGGCATGAGGTTTTGGAAGAGGTGGAGGATGAGGAGTCACAAATTCCATCACCTTCTGGACAGTCAGCGCAACGTGGTTCCTCACAAAGGGCTGGAGGACTTTCAAAGTACCATGCTGTATCAACAATTGAACCTCCAGAGTCGCTGTCTATATTTTCATAACCATTACAAACTTTTAATGTATTTACAAAGCACATAATGTACATTTTTTGTCTATCCTTTTGTAATGCTATTGTGTTTCCATAAACTGATGTTACAGAATTATGATACAAAGTTTTTAAATTTTGAGTTTTAAATTTTGTAAATTTATATGTATTTGAAGGACTTTGTGAGGAGGATGAGGAGGAGTCAATGGAGGAGGAAGACATCGCTCCAGAGGGAGGTAGACAATGCTCTAGTCAGTATGTAGACCAAGGGTGGGGTGATGCACAGCAGGCGGAGATGACGCCTCTTGCAGGGGACAACGTTTCTTGGCCAGTTGGGAGTCTGCAGCACATGGTTGATTTCATGCTGCAGTGGCTGAGAAACGACCGCCGCATCGAACACATTCACACCACGTCTGATTATTGGGTGTACACCCTCCTAGACCCTCGCTACCGGGACAACTTACAAAGCCTCATCACACCGTTGAACCGGGAGCGTAAAATGCGGAAGTACCAAGACACACTGGTGCAATCCATAATGTTCTCCATTCCAGCCGAGAGCACTGCTGCTGCTACTGATTTACAAAGCAGCTCTGTGCGTCGAGGCAGTGGAGACAGCTCTGCAACAAGAGGGAGCACAAGCAGCGCCTCTGCACAGGGCAAGAACAGTATGTTCCAAATGTGTCGAAGTTTTGTGGCAGCGCCACCAATGTCTACACCATCCGAGACGGCTCCAGTCAGCAGGAGGCAACATTTCCGTAAGATGGTGACAGACTACATGTCTTGCCCTCTCAGTGTACTCCCAGATGGCTCTTCCCCATTCAAGTTTTGTGTCTCTAAGCTGGATACATGGCCAGAGCTTAGCCAGTATGCATTGGAGGTGCTGGCTTGATCTGCTGCCAGTGTATTATCGGAGCGCGTCTTTACTGCTGCAGGTGGTGTACTAACAGACCGTTGCATGCGACTATCCTCCGATAATGTAGAACGGCTTACTTTTCTGAAAATGAACTAGGCATGGATCTCGCCTGAATTTGCCTGTCCGGTTTCAGATTAACTAACTGGTTGGCAACGTTTTCCATGTCTCCTGTTATGTTCATCTTTCTACCACCTGAGCTATACTCCCTGGGCTACAACACTGCCAGTTGCTGCTCAGAAGTGTCGTGTCCACAGACCAATACACAAGCTATAGTGATAGTGGGGTTCAGTAACGCCTGCTGTTCCCCTGCTGCGTGTCTGACAAAAATTAATGCTGCTAACTCCAAATTAAAGTTCAAATTAAAGTTCAAACATCTCATACTAGGCCTCAGGCTACACCCTCCTTGACCCTGGGCTCAGAAGTGTTGGATGCACAGATCAAAACAATCGATGATGTGTTTGTGGGGTTCAGTAACGCCTGCTGTTCCCCTGCTGTGTGTCCGGCAAAAATTACTGCTACCTAGCTACACATGTTGAAAAAAACATGACATGTTAAAGTGGCTAGTGCTACACATAGATATCAGGCTACACCCTTATTTCTAAGCTGTAAACAAGTGAAACGTCAAATTTAAAACCATTCAATGATTAGTGTTGGTAACAAATCTGTAACTAAATAATTGTGACATATTATGGCAGATATCCACATGTCTAACACAAATGCTAACACAAAAGCATACTTATGCTATAGGGTACTGATGGTGAACCTTCTCACTCCATAACTTTGACAAATCCAACTCACATCATGCCTCAAATGCTGCAATGTTGGAAGTGCATAATGTGGGTTGAACTTTGACAACAGCTGCAGTGCGAAGGTTATCCTTCTGTGTTCTTGGCTTTTAAATAAAAGCATACAAGTAAATATAATAATACATTGTTGATTAAGGGACATGATGTACACCTGTAATATTGTGCAAACAATGGATGTAGGACTATTCCTCTTCAACATTACTTATATTTGTGTCATTTGAAAAAATACATATTTTAGTTAAAAATTAAAAACCCATGTTCAGTAGCTGTGAAAGGCCCGTTTGTGTACTTCTATATTGTTTGCAACCAATGTATTGTATACGGATGGAAGCACGTCACTGTAATAGATTTGAATTATTTTAAATAGAATAAAGCAGCACCAATTTTAGAAAAATGACAAGGATGAGCCAGTGACAGACACTCAGCAGAGTACACGCAGCGGTGGTTGAAGAAGTAAATGGAGCGTGATCTGCATTTAAAAAAAATAAAAAAAAATAGCTCACAGACTGCAGTGAACACTGAAACACAACTATTCACAATCTGTGAAAGGCTACTCCTTTGTCTACTATATAGTGTTTGCAACCAATGTATTGTATACGGATGGAAGCGCGTCACACTAATAGATTAGATTTTTTTCAAATATAATGGAGAAGCACCAATTGGAGAAAAATGAAAAGGATGAGGCACTGAGACACGCTCAGCAGAGTACAAGCAGCAGTGCTTGAACAAGTAACTGGAGCGTGATATGCACTCAAAAAAGTAAAAAACACAGACTGAAGTGAACACTGAAACACAACTGTCCACAATCTGTGAAAGGCTACTCCTTTGTCTACTTCTATAGTGTTTGCAACCAATGTATTGTATACGGATGGAAGCGCGTCACACTAATAGATTAGATTTATTTTAAATGGAATGTAGCAGAACCAATTGGAGATAAATGAAAAGGATGAGCCACTGAGACACGCTCAGCAGAGTACAAGCAGCAGTGCTTGAACAAGTAACTGGAGCGTGATGTGCACTCAAAAAAAAAAAAAACACAGACTGCAGTGAACACTGAAACACAACTGTCCACAATCTGTGAAAGGCTACTCCTTTGTCTACTTCTATAGTGTTTGCAACCAATGTATTGTATACGGATGGAAGCGCGTCACACTAATAGATTAGATTTATTTTAAATGGAATGTAGCAGAACCAATTGGAGATAAATGAAAAGGATGAGCCACTGAGACACGCTCAGCAGAGTACAAGCAGCAGTGCTTGAACAAGTAACTGGAGCGTGATGTGCACTCAAAAAAAAAAAAACACAGACTGCAGTGAACACTAGAGTTGAGCGATACTTTCCGATATCCTAAAGTATCGGAATCGGAATGGTATCGCCGATATCACTAAAATATCGGCGATACCCGATACCGATACCGGAAGTCCCATGTAAGTCTATGGGAACAAAATATCGCAACTTAAAAAACCCCATTCTTTCCTTGTAAACACTAAATATACACACATAGAATACATATATATATATATATACATGTCATTGTGACATATATATATACATATATGTATAGTTTATACACTTCTACATAGTAAAATATCCTTTGATTCAATTGCCGGGTAAAGCCGGCTTCAGTGAAAAGACAGAAGCACCCGAACGAATACCTGGTACATAGTTTACCATGTCATGTTTATGTACAAAATATCGCACAAAAAAACATTCTTTCCTGCAAAATCACACTTTGATTATAAAGTAAATACTTGTAAAAAAAACATTTTCATTGTACGAATTTACACATTTAATTAATATGTTAAATTTGCACACATAGTACTATATCTATTGTTGTTCAATTGCAAAGGAATGAAAAGACTGGTTTCATGAAAAGTACATGAGGTCACCCGACATGAAATGACACTTGGTGTACATAGGGTTAACCATTTCTTTTCATGTTTTGCTATCTGAATTTGCACAAACAATTAAATCAGACTATGTGTGCAAAATTTCACACCTGTAGGGGTTAATTAAAGGTGTAAATTCGTTGTAAAAAAAAGGACTTTTTTGCTACGAATTTACACCTTTAATTAACCCCTACAGGTGTGAAATTTTGCACACATAGTCTGATTTAATTGTTTGTGCAAATTAGATAGCAAAGGACATGAAAAGACATGGTTAACCCTATGTACACCAAGTGTCATTTCATGTCGGGTCGCCCGACATGAAATGACACTTGGTGTACATAGGGTTAAACATTTCTTTTCATGTCCTTTGCTATCTAATTTGCACAAACAATTAAATCAGACTATGTGTGCAAAATTTCACACCTGTAGGGGTTAATTAAAGGTGTAAATTCGTTGTAAAAAAACTGACTTTTTTGCTACGAATTTACACCTTTAATTAACCCCTACAGGTGTGAAATTTTGCACACATAGTCTGATTTAATTGTTTGTGCAAATTAGATAGCAAAGGACATGAAAAGACATGGTTAACCCTATGTACACCAAGTGTCATTTCATGTCGGGTTCTGCATTTTCACAAAAGCCGGCAATTGAATTAGCGGCTATTATACTATGTAGAAGTGTATGAACTACAAATATAAATATATATATATATGTGTCACAAATTCAATGACATGTATATATATATATGAGGTGTAAAATTGCTGAAAAAAAATGCGTGGGCTCCCGCCCTATTTTCGCAACCAGACAGACAAAGCCAGTGAGTGGGGGCAGATAATAATAGCCCAGAGAGGACCATTATTTTTGCCCCCCCCCGGCTACTAACGATCTGCCCCCAGACACCCCAGGAAAGACAAATCTATAATTAGATTCGCCCTTTCTGGCACTTTGCCCGTCTATTCCCATTGCCCTGTAGCGGTGGCGAATGGGTTAATATGGGGTTAAAGCCACCTTGCTATTGAAAGGTGACCTTAAGCCAGGTTAATAATTGAGAGCTGTCAATTAGACAACTATCAATTATTAATCCTATTGCATGAAATAAAAATAAAACACACACACTTTAATTAAAAATCATTTTAATGAAATAAAGACACATGTTTTTGACCATCTTTTATTTTACTGCAAAAACCATTTCCTGTAATAAAAATAAAATAAAAAAGCAAAATTATTCTTACCTATCCCATGCACAGTCAGGTCCCACGGTGTAATCCTTCAGAAAGGGTTAATGTTTACTGCAGGGACCGCAGCTAATGCTGCAGCCTCACAGTAAACCCCAAATGAATGAGTTCCTCTCCTGCCTGACAGGAGAGTAAAGGCTGGGTGTCACATAACGATACACCAGCGATCCCGACAACGATATGCACTTGTCAGGATCGCTGGTGTATCGCTACATGATCGCTGCTGAGCTGCCAAACAGGCAGCTCAGGCAGCGATCTGGGACAGCGACACTGCGGGTAACATCGCTTAAGGGCCCGTCTCACATAGCGATATCGCTACCGAGATCGCTGCTGAGTCACTAGTTTTGTGACGCAGCAGCGAGCTCACCAGCGATATCGCTGTGTGTGACATTCAGCGACGATCAGCCCCCTGCCGGGTATCGCTGATCGTCGCAGAAATGTCAGGACCTTTTTTTGATCGCTGGTTTCCCTCTGACAGGCACGCATCGCTGCGTGTGACAGGCGGGAAACCAGCGATCAAAGGTCCTGACATTTCAGCGACGATCAGCGATACCCGGCAGGGGGGCTGATCGTTGCTGAATGTCACACACAGCGATATCGCTGGTGAGCTCGCTGCTGCGTCACAAAACTAGTGACTCAGCAGCGATCTCGGTAGCGATATCGCTATGTGAGACGGGCCCTTAAGTGGAAAGCTTAATTGATTGCTTTCCACTTTCACTTCAGGTCAGCCAGGGACACAATCAGTGACGTCAGAGGGAACTGATTAACAAAAATAGGGGTTCCCTTCGAAAAAAAAATGGCGTGGGGTCCCCCTATTTTTGTTAACCAGCCAGATGAAGCAGACCGCTGAGGCCTGGATTTTCAGGCTGTTAAGGAGCCAAGATCCATGGACCTTGCCAGCCTGATAATACCAGGCCACAGCAGTCTGCATATCTTGGCTGATTAACAAAAATAGGGGATCCCCTCGAAAAAAATTGGCGTGGGGTCCCCCCTATTTTTGTTAACCAGCCAGATGAAGCAGACCGCTGAGGCCTGGTTTTTCAGGCTGGTAAGGATCCAATATCCATGGACCTTGCAAGCCTGATAATACCAGGCCACAGCAGTCTGCTTAGCTTGGCTGGTTAACAAAAATAGGGATCCCCTCGAAAAAAAAACGGCGTGGGGATCCCCCCTATTTTTGTTAACCAGCCAAGTAAAATGCAGACTGCTGCGGCCTGGTATTAAAAGACTGTCAAGGCCCATGGATTTTGGCCCTCAACAGCCTGATAATACCAGGCTACAGCAGCCCCACATTTGGCGCATCAAAAGATATGCCAATTGTGGCACTTTACCCGGCTCTTCCCACTTGCCCTGTAGCGGTGGCAAGCGGGGTAATAAGGGGTTATTGTCACCGTTGATTGCACGGTGACAATAAGCCCGGTTAATAATGGAGAGGTGTCAATAAGACACCGATCCATTATTAATCCCAAAGTTATTAAATGTGTAAAAAAAAGACACAGCAAGAAAAAAGTATTTTAATGAAATAAAAGAGACAACACAGTTTTCATTTTTTTTATTACTCTCTCATTCCTGCGACGCCATCGATCTCCTGTAAAAAAAGAAAAAAAACAAACCAACAGTATACCACCTGTCCGACGCAGTCCATAACGATAGTCCCACGACGATCCAGCTCTGCTACATCGCAATGACAGGCAGAGCCTGTCATTGCAACGCAGCACAGCTGATTACCTGCTTCCCCGGCGGTGACGTCATCGGACTGACTGCTTTACGGCCGGGATTACCCAGCAGTCACTGCAGTTATCGCGAGAAACTGCATGTGACCGCCGGGGAAAGAAGATGGCGGCCATGAAGCAGTCCAGGCCGTGACCGCCGGAGATCTTCTGCCAGGTAAGTGCCGCTGACTCCTGACAGACCCGACCGATGGACACTGACAGTGACAGTGACAATCCCGATTCCGGTATCCGATAAGACGAAAATATCGGAACTCGGAATCGGAATTCCGATACAGCTAATATCGGCCGATACCCGATATTTGCAGTATCGGAATGCTCAACACTAGTGAACACTGAAACACAACTGTCCACAATCTGTGAAAGGCTACTCCTTTGTCTACTTCTATAGTGTTTGCAACCAATGTATTGTATACGGATGGAAGCGCGTCACACTAATAGATTAGATTTATTTTAAATGGAATGTAGCAGAACCAATTGGAGATAAATGAAAAGGATGAGCCACTGAGACACGCTCAGCAGAGTACAAGCAGCAGTGCTTGAACAAGTAACTGGAGCGTGATGTGCACTCAAAAAAAAAAAACCACAGACTGCAGTGAACACTGAAACACAACTGTCCACAATCTGTGAAAGGCTACTCCTTTGTCTACTTCTATAGTGTTTGCAACCAATGTATTGTATACGGATGGAAGCGCGTCACACTAATAGATTAGATTTTTTTCAAATATAATGGAGAAGCACCAATTGGAGAAAAATGAAAAGGATGAGGCACTGAGACACGCTCAGCAGAGTACAAGCAGCAGTGCTTGAACAAGTAACTGGACGTGATATGCACTCAAAAAAGTAAAAAACACAGACTGAAGTGAACACTGAAACACAACTGTCCACAATCTGTGAAAGGCTACTCCTTTGTCTACTTCTATAGTGTTTGCAACCAATGTATTGGATACGGATGGAAGCGCATCACACTATAATTTCTATTGAATGGAGCAGCTAGAATTACACTAAAGAAAAAAAAAAAGATCTGTGAGTGACACGTGCAGATGCCTACAGACAGCGTTGGATGCAGAGCAAACTGCAGCGTCACCTGCACTCACACACACCTTGCAGAGCTGTTAAAACAACACTGCAGGCAAAAGGAAGCTTTACACAGCGGTTGGTGATAGCCTGCCTACAGCACAGTACACTAAATCGCAATCTCTAACTGTCCCTCAGAGTCAGCAGAGCAGCGTTCTGTCCCTATCTGAATTCACAGCACAGTGACGCTAAAATGGCGGCGGCGCCTTTTATAGTGCATTCTGACATCATTTCAGCAGCCAATCACAGCCATGCCATTAGTTAAGATGACCGCAGCATTACAGGATGTGCCCACACTTCGTAGGATTCCTCATTGGCTGACTAAAATCACATTGCCTCTCAAAGAATTATGGGAACTTCCGATTCCGGTATACGATATTGAAAAAGTATCGGAATTAAGTATCGGAATTCCGATAACGCGAATATCGGCCGATACCCGATACTTGCGGTATCGGAATGCTCAACACTATTCTTGGGTGTTTGCTTCGGACATCCATGCTAGAAGACTCATCCGTGCGTATCACAGAGCTCATCCTGACCGACCTGGTTGCCCAAATGAGGGTTCGGTTACCCCTCCTCAAGGGGGGGTACTGTTGTGAATGTGCTAGAAATGAATTCTGACCAGAAGCTCCCTCTGGTGGTTACAAACAGTACTGAACTACTCAATGAAGATTGTGAAGATTGGCGATCAGGTGTTACTGACTGGTCTTATATAAGGGAGGTTCCCTCCCATCAGGGTTGCCGGTGAGCAATTGTTCTGGTCTCAACTTTTGTTCCTGGTTCACTTTGGAGCTTGCTGTTTCGTGCCTGCATCTTCTGGTAACAGATAAGACATTTTCTTCTTTTAGTTTTTTGTGCTTGCTTTTTGCATTTTGTCCTGCACTTCTGTGGGGGTCTGCCAGGTCCCCTCCGGGGGCTTGTGCTCCTCTCAGTTTAGTTCAGCCAGTTTTTTGTTAATTTGCCTTTTCCAGTTTTTTCTGTGGCTGCGGCTTAGTTTTATTACACCAGAGAACTAATTTAGGTGGTAGAGGTCGTGTGATCTCAGGTGTTTTTGCAATTAGTGTGTTGGTATTTTTTTAGGGTTTTTCGGATTGCAGTAAGTGACCTTCCTATCCTTTTCTGTCTAGGAAGATTGGGCCCCAACGTTTGCTCATACTATTTTCTATCTGTGTCTGTATTTCCTCTTGTCTAACCGCCATTACATGTTTGGGGGCTTCCTATGTTCTTTGGGGATCTGCTCCGGGGCAGATAGTTTTCCTTTTCTATCTTTAGATGAAGTTAGCTTCTCAGGCTGTGACGAGGCGTTTAGGACCAACGTAGGTACGCTTCACGGCTGCCTTTAGTTGTGGTGGTTAGTCAGGGTACTGCAATCCAATAGATTCCAACCTCTCTGGTGTATTGCCTTTTTTGCCTGCTCTCCTCAGCTACCAAATCATAACATTCCCCCCACATATGGGTATCAGCGCACTCAAGACAAATTGGACAACAACTTTTGGGGTCCAATTTCCTTGGGAAAAATCAAAAATTGGGGACTAAAAAATCATTTTTGTGGGAATTTTTTTTTTCACACCCAGGCATTATAAACTTTAGTGAAACACTGGGGTTTGAATGTGCTCACAACAGATCTACATAAGTTCTTTAGGGTGTTTAGTTTCGTAAACTGTGTCATTTGTGTGGGGTTTCCACTGTTTAGGCACATCAGGTGCTTTCCAAACGCAACATGGTGTACAGCCAATTCTGCGTTGAAAAAGTCAATGTTATGAATGTGTTGGAGACGACTTCGGAGCTGAGGCTCCCTCCGGTGGTTGCAGAGTTTTTGAACCAATTAAGGAATGGGTGTCAGGTAGAGCTGACTGGCCTGATATAAGTGAGCTGGCCTCCCATGATCCTCGCCGGTGATCAATTGTTGCTTCCAGGTCTTTGTTGGAATTTTGTGTAATGAAGATTGGGCATACTCATGAATAGTGTGAAATAAGCAATATTTAATACATACATACAGTGGTCACTTAGTTATAACAGATGTTTCGGTCAATGAAGACCTTCATCAGTGTGCTATTAAAATGATAACAGAGTACATAAATTAGTACAGCTTAATGCAGCACGAATATAAATGATCCACATATAAATGAAAAAGGAAAGCAAAATAAAGTATATACACTAGGATAATGGGTCATAATTGGATGCAGGATGATAACCCGCGTTGCCTGCCAATATTATGCTTTCTCTAAAGTACATAAAGTAGTAGATCGTGAGAAAAGAAAAAACAAGCTGGACATACCTAGTGACAGTGATTAGTTGTCAACATTAAGGTAGCATTCGTTTTAGACTGCGTGCTGTCTGTAAAGTGAAAGTAATGCTCATATACATGACTTATAAAGTGCATACTAGAAGACATGAAAAGATTTGGGGGAGACATACCCGAATATACAATGGTGGTCAGTCGTGGGACAAAGTATCCACTAGCGGACCGACACCATACACGCCTATTGGGTAAGTGCACGCCGCTACCGCTGCCATGTTATTTTGTGCCCCTTATATGATGCTCGCTATTTTTCATCTGCATCATAGCTTTATATGTCAGTACTCACTGACCATCATCTCTAGAAACCGATTGGTATGTTCTTCATTTCACTATATACAGCAAAAAATTCTTCCTCTTTTTTTACATGCATCTCACTGTGTTTATCCATACTGCAGTTACCACTGGCGGCACACACTGACCACCATTGTATATTCGGGTATGTCTCCCCCAAATCTTTTCATGTCTTCTAGTATGCACTTTATGTCAGGTATATGAGCATTACTTTCACTTTACAGACAGCACGCAGTCTAAAACGAATGCTACCTTAATCTTGACAACTAATCACTGTCACTAGGTATGTCCAGCTTGTTTTTTCTTTTCTCACGATCTACTACTTTATGTACTTCAGAGAAAGCATAATATTTGCAGGCAACGCGGGTTATCATCCTGCATCCAATTATGACCCATTATCCTAGTGTATATACTTTATTTTGCTTTCCATTTTCATTTATATGTGGATCATTTATATTCATGCTGCATTAAGCTGTACTAATTTATGTACTCTGTTATCATTTTTATAGCACACTGATGAAGGTCTTCATTGACCGAAACGTCTGTTATAACTAAGTGACCACTGTATGTATTAAATCTTGCTTATTTCACACTATTCATGAGTGTGCCCAATCTTCATTACATGGTATAAGGTTTGGGAACCTATTGTGGCACCTCCCTCTGGCTGTGCTAGTATTTTCTCTATCATTTGTTGGAATTTCAGCTTGCTTTCCTGCTATCATTCAGATAAGTGACTTTTTGTTTTTTTTCTGTGGGTGGATTTTCCTTGCTTTTTGAAGTCTTGTCTTGGACTTCAGCCAGGTCCCCTTTGGGGGCTTGCGCTGCCCTCTGTTCTCATTTTGTATTTGCACTTGTTCGTTGTTCCATTGATATTTTTTATTGCTGGGTAGCTGTGTGTAACACCAGAGATCTGATATAGGTGGTCGAGATCGTGTGGTCTCAGGTTTTTTGTAATCAGAAGTGCTGGTATTTTTATTAGGGTTTTTCTGGGTTGCAGACAGAATTTCTCTACTGTACTTTACTTTCTAGACAGATTTGGGCCCCAACATTTGCTCATTCCATTTTCTGTCTGTGTTCGTGTTTTCCTCTTGTCTAACCGCCATTACATGTTTGGGGGCTTCCTATTTCTTTGGGAGCTTTACTCCGGGGCAGTTAGCTCTCCTCTTTCAATCTTCAGGTGTAGCTAACTCTCTTGCTGTGCCGAGGTGTCTAGGATCACCGTAGGTACACTCCACGGCTACTTCTAGTTGTGCGGTTAGTTTAGGGATCTGCAACCCATTAGGTTCCAGCCTCTCTGGTGTCTTGCTGCTTTGGCGGTATTTTGCTCCTGTCCTCCTCAGCTACCAAATCAAAACAGTATTACCGGCCAGACTGAAAATTCTATGGTACTGAACAGAAGGGAAGGATAGTGAGCATAAAGAAAAAAAAAAAGGGAGTAGTCAGAAAAATGTTTTTTTCTTTTTTCTGCTTGTTGCATTTTTTCCCTCTTTCTCCCTGGGTGCTGAGGAGGAATTTTTCTTTGTCATCAATGGAGATTGTGCAGTTGTCAGGTCGTGTTGAGCGGCTCGCTGCTGAGGTTCAAAATATTGCTGCCTATATCACTAGGTTGCCGGTTGTGGAACCTAGGATCCCCATGCCAGATTTATTTTTGGGGGATCGGTCTAAATTTCTGAATTTTAAAAATAACTGTAAGTTGTTTTTTGCCCTGAAGCCTAAGTCCTTGGGAAGCGCTGCACAGCAGGTTCAAATTGTCATCTCCATGTTGCGCGGCGGCCCTCAGGATTGGGCTTTTTTTGAATGATGTTAATGTGTTTTTTCAGGCTCTGGGGTTATTGTACGATGAACCTAATGTCACTGATCAAGCTGAAAAAACCTTATTGGCATTAAATCAGGGTCATGAAGCCGCTGAGCTGTACTATCAGAAATTTCGAAAATGAGCAGTCCTTACTAAATGGAATGATGATGCTCTGGCAGCTCTATTTCGGAAGAGTCTGGCAGAGACTGTAAAGGATGTTATGTGGGATTCCATGTTCCCTCTGGTCTCAATGACTCTATGTCATTAGCTATTCAAATTGACAGACGTTTGCCTGAGCGCAGAGGTATGCGTGAGATTGTGTTGCCTTGTGAGTCAGCTCCTGAGCCCATGCAGTGTGATGGAGTGACTTCTGGGGTACAGTGTCATGAGTTTTGAAGGCATAATAGGTTGTGTTTTTACTGTGGTGATGCTTCTCATGCTATTTCCGTCTGCCCAAGCGGGGAAGACGTTCTGCGCGCTCAGTTGTTTTGGGTAGTGTTCAGACTAAATTTCTGTTGACTGTTACCCTGATTTGCTTCATGTCCACATTTTCGGCTCAGGATTTTGTTGATTCAGGAGCAGCTATTAACCTGATGGATTTTGACTTTGCCAAACGTTGTGGGCTTCCCATGATACCCCTTCGGAAGTCTATTCCTTTGCTGGGCATTGATTCTACCCTTTTGGCGGAGAATAAACCCCAGTTTTCTACCCAGGTGATAATGCGGGTTGACCTGGACCATCAGGAGAGTTGCAAATTTTTGGTGTTGCATAATTTGCATGACATTGTTGTACTGGGTTTCCCTTGGTTACAGACTCATAATCCTGTTTTGGATTGGAAATCTGTGTCTGTAACCAGTTGGGGTTGCCAATGTGTTAATACTGACATTCCTGTTTTTTCTGCCCCCCCCAGTCTCAAGATGTTTTTTCTGCCTCCCCCCAGACTCAAGATGTCTCTGACTATTTGACCGAATTTTCTGATGTGTTTAGTGAGAGTAAGTCTGCATCCTTGCCTCCTCACAGGAGTTATGATTGCGCTATTGAGTTAGTGCCTGGTGGTAAATTTCCTAATGGTCGGCTTTTTAATTTGTCTGTACCTGAACATGATGCTATGCGTTTTTATATCAAGGAGTTTTTGGAGAAGGGTCATATCAGACCTTCCTCTTCACCCTTGCGCGCCGGCTTTTACTTTGTGGCCAAAAAGGATGGTTCATTGAGGCCGTGTATTGACTATCATCTCCTGAATAAAATCACTGTTTAATATTAATATCCGTTACCCTTGATTTCTGACCTATTTTCCAGAGTGAAAAGTGCTAGTTGGTTTACCAAGCTTGACCTCAGGGGGCGTATAATCTTATTCGCATCAAGCACGGTGATGAATGGAAGACGGCGTTTAATACCCCAGAGGGGCATTTTGAATACCTAGTGATGCCTTTTTGGCTCACTAATGCCCCTTCCGTCTTCCAGTCCTTTATGAATTATATTTTCAGGGATTTCGTGGATAAATTTCTGATCATTTATTTGGATGATATCTTGATTTTTTCCAACGACTGGGACTCTCATGAGGAACATGTTCGGACGGTGTTCCGGATTTTGAGAGAAAATGCACTGTATGTGAAGGGATCAAAATGTCTTTTTGGCGTACAGAAGGTTTCATTTCTGTGATTCTGGTCTCCTGAGGCAGTTTCTGCATTTCAGGAACTTAAGCAGAGATTCACTTCTGCTCCTGTTCTGCAGCAGCCTGATGTTTCTCTACCATTTCAGGAGGAGGTTCATGCTTCTGAGATTGGGGCAGGTGCCGTTTTGTCCCAAAGGGATCCGGAGACCTCTAAGAGTAACCCTAGTGCCTTCTTCTCTCGAAAATTTTCCCCAGCTGAACGTAATTATGATGTGGGAAATCTGGAGTTTTTGGCTATGAAGTGGGCCTTTGAAGAGTGGAGACATTGGCTGGAAGGAGCCAAACATCAGATGGTGGTCCTCACGGACCATAAGAGCCTGGTTTATCTCGAATCAGCCAAGCGGCTTAATCCTAGACAGGCCAGGTGGGCCTTGTTTTTCACACGTTTTAATTTTGTGGTTTCTTTTCTCCCGGGCACTAAGAATGTTAAGGCGGATGCCCTCTCGAGGAGTTTCTTTGCGGATTCTCCTGAGGTAACTGAGCCTGCTGTTATTCTAAAAGAGGGTGTAGTTCTTTCCGCTATCTCGCCCAATTTGAGACTGGCTCTGGAGGGATGTCAGGAGGATAAACCTGAACGCTGCCCTGTTGGGAAATTGTTTGTCCCAGACCAGTGGAGGAAGAATGTTATGTCTGAGATTCATTGCTCCGCATTGGCTGGTCATCCCGGTATTTTTGGTACCAGAGATTTGGTGAGTCGGTCCTTTTGGTGGCCTACTTTGTCTCGTGACGTCAGGGACTTTGTGCAGTCCTGTGGGACTTGCTCTCGTTCCAAACCTTGCTCTCGCTCTAATGGTTTGCTAATGCCATTACCTGTGCCCAAGAGGCCATGGACCCATATCTCTATGGATTTTATTTCCGACCTCCCTGTCTCTCAGAGAATGACAGTTATCTGGGTGATCTGTGATAGATTTTCCAAGATGATACATCTTGTGCCACTACCTAAGTTGCCTTTGACCTCCGAATTGGTGCCTTTATTCTTTCAGAAGGTAGTTCGGTTGCACGGCTGTTGTGAATGTTTTGGAAATGAATTCTGTGTCTGTATTTCCTCTTGTCTAACTGCCATTACATGTTTGGGGGCTTCCTATGTTCTTTGGGGATCTGCTCCGGGGCAGATAGCTTTCATCTTTCTATCTTTAGGTGTAGTTAATCTCTCAGGCTGTGACGAGGCATCTAAGACCACGGCTGCCTTTAGTTGTGGTGGTTAGTCAGGGTACTGCAATCCAATAGATTCCAACCTCTCTCGTGTATTGCCGTTTTTGCCTGCTCTCCTCAGCTACCAAAACATAATAGTATCACCGGTCAAACTGAAAATTGTATGGTGCTCACAGAAGGGAAAAATAGTGTGGAAAGAAAAAAGTTGTCAGAGTTGTCAGAGATTTTTTTTTTTCTATTTCCTTTCATTTTTTCCCTCTTTTTCTCTGGGTGCTGAGGAGGATTTTTTTTCTCTCAATGGAGCTTGCACAGCTGTCTGGCCGTGTGGATCAGCTTGCCACTGAGGTTCGGAGTATTGCTGTCTATCTTGCTGGACTGCCGGTTGTGGAACCTAGGATTCCCATGCCAGATTTGTTTTTGGGAGATCGGGCCAAATTTCTGAATTTCAAAAATAACTGTAAGTTGTTTTTTGCCTTAAAACCTAAGTCCTCAGGGAACGCAGCACAGCAGGTTCAAATTGTCATCTCTCTCCTTCGCGGCGATCTCAGGATTGGGCTTTTTCCCTGACACCTGGGGACCCTGTTTTAAGTGATGTTGATGCATTTTTTCTGGCTCTGGGGTTATTGTACGATGAGCCTAATGTCACTGATCAAGCTGAAAGAACATTGTTGGCATTAAATCAGGGGCTTGATTACGCTGAGTTGTACTGTCAGAAATTCCGAAAATGGGCAGTCCTAACCCAATGGAATGATGATGCTTTGGCAGCCCTTTTTTGGAAGGGGCTGTCAGAGAATGTAAAAGATGTTATGGTGGGTTTCCCTGCTCCCTCTGGTCTCAATGATTCTATGTCATTAGTGATTCAAATTGACAGAAGTTTGCGTGAGCGTAGAGGTATGCGTGGAATAGTGTTGTCTTGTGAGCCAGCTTCTGAACCCATGCAGTGTGATAGAGTGGTTTCTGAGGCACAGCGTCATGAGTTTCGAAAACGCAATGGGTTATGTTTCTATTGTGGTGACGCATCTCATGCTATTTCTGTCTGCCCTAAGTGGGGAAGACGTTTTGCACGCTCAGTTGTCTTGGGTAGTGTTCAGACTAAATTTCTGTTGACTGTTACCCTGATTTGCTCCCTGTCCACATTTTCTGCTCAGGCTTTTGTTGATTCGGGAGCAGCTATTAACCTGATGGATTTTGATTTTGCCAAACGTTGTGGGTTTTCCTTGATACCCCTGCGGAAGTCTATTCCCCTGCTGGGGATTGATTCTACCCCTTTGGCTGAGAATTAACCCCAGTTTTCTACTCAGGTGATAATGAGGGTTGAACCTGATCATCAGGAGAGTTGCAAATTTTTGGTACTGTATAATCTGCATGACATTATTGTATTAGGTTTCCCTTGGTTACAGTCTCATAATCCTGTTTTGGATTGGAAATCTGTGTCTGTAACCAATTGGGGCTGCCAATGTGTTAATGCCAGCACTCCTGTTTTTTCAGCCTCTCCCCAGTCTCAGGATGTCTCTGAATTTTTGACTGATTTTTCTGATGTGTTTAGCGAAAGTAAATCTACATCCTTGCCCCCCCATAGGAGCTATGACTGCGCTATTGAATTAGTGCCTGGTAGTAAATTTCCTAAAGGTCGCCTTTTTAACTTGTCTGTACCTGAACATGATGCTATACGATCTTATATCAAGGAGTCATTGGAGAAGGGTCATATCAGACCATCCTCTTCACCCTTGGGTGCCGTTTTTTCTTTGTGGCCAAAAAGGATGGTTCATTAAGGCCGTGTATTGATTATCGTCTCTTGAACAAGATCACTGTGAAATATCAATATCTGTTACCCTTGATTTCTGACCTGTTTTCCAGGGTGAAAAGTGCTACTTGGTTTACCAAGCTTGACCTCAGGGGGGCGTATAACCTTATTCGCATTAAGCACAGGGATGAATGGAAGACTGCGTTTAATACCCCAGAGGGGCATTTTGAGTACCTAGTGATGCCCTTTGGGCTCACTAATGCTCCTTCCGTCTTCCAGTCCTTCGTGAATGACATTTTCAGGGATTTTGTGGATAAATTTCTGATTGTTTATTTGGATGATATCTTGATTTTTTCCAATGACTGGGACTCTCATGTGAAACATGTTCGGACTGTGTTCCAGATTTTGAGAGAGAATGCTCTGTATGTGAAGGGATCAAAGTGTCTTTTTGGCGTACAGAGGATCTCATTTCTGGGATTCATTTTGTCTCCATCTGTTATTGAAATGGACCTGGTCAAGGTTCAGGCCATCTGTGATTGGGTCCAACCTACTTCATTAAAGGCTCTTCAGAGATTCTTGGGATTTGCCAATTTTTATCGTAAATTTATTGTTAATTTCTCTGTTATTGGTAAACCATTGACTGATTTGACTAAAAAGGGTTCTGATGTGGTGAATTGGCCTCCTGAGGCAGTCTCTGCGTTTCAGGAACTTAAGCAGAGATTCACTTCTGCTCCTGTTCTACGGCAGCCTGATGTTTCTCTGCCATTTCAGGTGGAGGTTGATGCCTCTGAAATTGGGGCAGGTGCCGTTTTGTCCCAAAGAGATCCTGAGACCTCTAAAAGTAACTCTTGTGCCTTTTTCTCTCGAAAATTTTCTCCAACTGAACGTAATTAGGATGTGGGTAATCGGGAGTTATTGGCCATGAAGTGGGCTTTTGAAGAGTGGAGACATTGGCTGGAGGGAGCCAAACATCAGGTGGTGGTCCTCACAGACCATAAGAATCTGGTTTATCTGGAATCAGCCAAGCAACTTAATCCTAGACAGGCCAGGTGGGCCTTGTTTTTCACACGTTTTAATTTTGTGGTTTCCTTTCTTCCTGGCACTAAGAATGTTAAGGCGGATGCCCTCTCGAGGAGTTTCCTTGCAGACTCTCCAGAGTTATCTGATCCTGCTGTTATTTTGAAAGAGGGTGTAGTTCTTTCCGCCATCTCGCCCAATTTGAGACTGGCTCTGGAAGGGTGTCAGGAAGATAAACCCAAGCGCTGCCCTCTTGGGAAATTGTTTGTCCCAGAACGGTGGAAAAAGAGTGTGATGTCTGAGATTCATTGTTCCCCGTTAGCCGGTCATCCCGGAATTTTTGGTACCAGAGACTTGGTGAGTCCGTCCTTTTGGTGGCCTACTTTGTCTCGTGACGTCAAGGAGTTTGTGCAGTCCTGTGGGACTTGCTCTCGCTCCAAGCCTTGCTCTCGCTCCAGTGGTTTGTTGATGCCATTGCCTGTGCCCAAGAGACCATGGACCCATATCTCTATGGATTTTATTTCCGACCTCCCTGTTTCTCAGAGAATGACCGTTATCTGGGTGATTTGTGATAGGTTTTCCAAGGTGATACATCTTGTGCCATTACCTAAGTTGCCTTCCTCCTCCGAATTGGTGCCTTTGTTCCTTCAGCACGTGGTTCGGTTACACGGCATTCCTGAGAACATTGTGTCTGACAGAGGAGTCCAGTTTGTTTCCAGATTTTGGAGGACTTTTTGTTCTAAACTTGGTGTTCAATTGTCTTTCTCCTCTGCTTTTCATCCTCAGACCAATGGACAAACTGAGAGAACAAACCAGACATTGAAGACTTATCTGAGATGCTTTGTGTCTGCTGATCAAGATGACTGGGTCTCTTTTTTGCCTTTGGCTGAGTTTGCTCTTAATAATAGGGCAAGCTCTGCCACTTTGATGTCTCCATTTTTCTGCAATTTTGGGTTTCACCCTCGATTTTCCTCGGGACAGACGGAAGCTTCTGTCTGTCCGGGTGTTGACTCTGTTGTGGAGCGTATGCAGCAGATTTGGGACCAGGTAGTGGAGAGGTTGTCCCTCTCTCAGGAGAAGGCCCAGCGGTTTGCCAACCGGCATAGGACTGATGGTCCTCGGTTTAAAGTGGGGGACTTGGTCTGGTTGTCCTCAAGAAATATCCCTATAAGAGTTGCATCTCCTAATTTTAAGCATAGGTTCATTGGACCTTATAAGATCATGGAATTTCTTAATCCTGTTTCCTTTCGTTTGCTTCTTCCAGGGACATTTAAGATCCATAACATGTTCCACAAGTCCTTATTGAAGTGGTTTGTCGAGCCAGTTGTTCCTATTGCTGCGCCTCCCGACCCTGTTTTGGTTGAGGGCAATCTGAAGTATGTGGTTGAGAAAATATTGGATTCTCGTTTTTCTAGGCAGAAACTCCAGTATTTGGTTAAGTGGAGAGGTTATGGTCAGGAGGACAATTCTTGGGTGTTTGCTTCGGACATCCATGCTAGGAGACTTATCCATGCCTATCACCGAGCTCATCCTGATCGGCCTGGTTGCGCACGTGAGGGTTCGATGACCCCTCCTCAAGGGGGGGCTACTGTTGTGAATGTGTTGGAGATGTCTTCTGAGCTGAGGCTCCCTCCGGTGGTTGCTGAGGGTATTGAACCAATTAAGGAATGGGTGTCAGGTGGGGCTGAGTGGCCTGATATAAGTGAGCTGGCCTCCCATGATCCTCGTCGGTGATCAATTGTTGCTTCCAGGTCTTTGTTGGAATTTCAGCTTGCTTTCCTGCTATCATTCAGATAAGTGACTTTTTCTTTTTTTTCTGTGGTTGGATTTTTCTTGCTTTTTGTAGTTTTGTCTTGGACTTCAGCCGGGTCCCCTTTGGGGGCTTGCGCTGCCCTCTGTTCTCATTTTGTATTTGCACTTGTTCGTTGTTCCATTGATATTTTTTATTGCTGGGTAGCTGTGTGTCACACCAGAGATCTGATATAGGTGGTCGAGATCATGTGATCTCAGGTTTTTTGTAATCAGAAGTGCTGGTATTTTTATTAGGGTTTTTCTGGGTTGCAGACAGAATTTCTCTACTGTACTTTACTTTCTAGACAGATTTGGGCCCCAACATTTGCTCATTCCATTTTCTGTCTGTGTTTGTGTTTTCCTCTTGTCTAACCGCCATTACATGTTTGGGGGCTTCCTATTTCTTTGGGAGCTTTACTCCGGGGCAGTTAGCTTTCCTCTTTCAATCTTTAGGTGTAGCTAACTCTCCGGCTGTGCCGAGACATCTAGGATCACCGTAGGTACGCTCCACGGCTACTTCTAGTTGTGCGGTTAGTTTAGGGATCTGCAACCCATTAGGTTCCAGCCTCTCTGGTGTCTTGCTGCTTTGGCAGAATTTTGCTCCTGTCCTCCTCAGCTACCAAATCATAACAGTCAAACTGCGCTCCTTCCTTTCCGAGCTCTGCCATGTACCCAAACAGTGGTTTACCCCCACATATTGGGTATCAGCGTACTCAGGACAAATTGCACAATAACTTTTGAGGTCTTGTTACCGTTGGGAAAATAAAAATTGGGGTGAAAAGATAATTTCTGTGGAAAAAATATGATTTTTTAATATTAAGGCTCTACGTTATAAACTTGTGTGAAACACTTGGGGGTTCAAAGTGCTCACCACAGATCTAGATAAGTTCCTTAGGGGGTCTAGTTTCTAAAATGGGGTCACTTGTGGGGGGTTCCCACTGTTTGAAAAAGTCACATGTCCGTGCTCTGCCGTGTGCCCAAACAGTGTTTCCCCCCACATATGGGGTATCAGCGTACTCAGTACAAATTAGACAACTTTTATGGTCCAATTTCTCCTGTTACCCTTGGGAAAATAAAAAATTAGTGACTTAAATATCATTTTTGTGGGAAAAATAGGATTTTTATTTTCATGCCAGGGCATTATAAACTTGTGTGAAGCACTTGGGGGTTCAAAGTGCTCACCACAGATCTAGATAAGTTCCTTATGGGGTCTAGTTTCTAAAATGGGGTCACTTATGGAGGGTTTCCACTGTTTAGGCACATCAGGGACTCTGCAAACTGAACATGACACCCATCAAAGTCTGCATTCCAAAACGTCATTACTTCCTTTCCGAGCCCTGCCGTGTGCCCAAACAGTATTTTGCCCCACATATGGGGTATCAGCGTACTCAGGACAAATTGGACAACAACATTTGGGGTCCAATTTCCTTGGGAAAAATCAAAAATTGGGGACTAAAAATTCATTTTTGTGGAGTTTTTTTTTTTTCACACCCGAGCATTATAAACTTTAGTTAAAAACTTGGGGGTTCAAAGTGCTCACAGCTGATCTAGATAAGTACCTTAGGGGGTCTAGTTTCCAAAATGATGTCACTTGGGGGTTTCCACTGTTTTGGCACATCAGGTACTCTCCAAACGCGACATGGCATACATTGTCAATTACAGCCAATTTTGGTTTGAAAAAGTCAAACGGCGCTCCTTCCCTTCCGAGCCCTGCCGTGCGCCCAAACAGTGGTTTTCCCCCACATATGGGGTATCAGCATACTCAGGAGAAATTGCACAACAACTTTTTCTGTCCATTTTCTCCTTTTACCCTTGTTAACATAAAAAAAGTGTTTGTAAAAGATCATTTTTGTGACTAAAAAGTTAAATGTTCATTTTTTCCTTCCAAGTTGCTTCAGCTCCTGTGAAGCAACTGAAGGATTAATAAACTTCTTGAATGTGGTTTTGAGTACCTTGAGGGGGGCAGTTTTTATAATTGTGTCACTTTTGGGTATTTTCTGCCATATAGACCCCTCAAAGTGACTTCAAATGTGAGGTGGTCCCTAAATACAATGGTTTTGTGCAATTTGTTGTAAAAATTAGAAATCGCTGGTCAACTTTTAACCATTATAACTTCGTAACAAGAAAAAATGTTGGTTCCAAAATTGTGCTGATGTAAAGTAGACATGTGGGAAATGTTAGTTATTAACTATTTTGTGTGACATATTTCTCTGTTTTAAGGTAATAAAAATTCAAAGTTTGAAAATTGCAAAATTTTCAAAATTTTCGCCATATTTCCATTTTTTTCATAAATAAATGCACATTACCGTATATACTCGAATATAACCTGAGATTTTCAGCCAATTTTTTAGGGCTGAAAGTCCCCCTCTCGGCTATATATAGTCATATACCAGGGGTCGGCGGGGGAGGGGGAGTGCAGCTGTCCTATATACTCACCCCTCCGCCGGCGCGATCTCTGCAGCCCCTGCTCTTCTCCCACGGTCCCGGCGCCTGTGTTCAGCGGTCAGCTGGTACCGCTCATTAAAGTCATGAATATGCACATATTCATGACTTTAATGAGCGGTAACACGTGACCGCTGAACACTGGCGCCGGGACCGTGGGAGAAGAGCAGGGCAGAGACGCGCCGGCGGAAGGGTAAGTATGAGCGATATTTACCTCTCCCATTCCGCTGTGTCCTCGGGTCCTCTTGCTGCGATGTTCAGGTAGAGGGAGCGATGATGTGGTTACTGCGAGCCGCGCCCTCTGCCTGATCATTGACTGCTGGAGGACCCGGAAGATAGCAGCAAGCAGCGGTGGAGCGGGTGACAGGTAAATGTCTCAGGTGCCGGGGCCCTGAGCGAGCGGTGACACCGGCACCTGTCCCCCATAGCGCGCCGGTGTCCCCGCCTGCTCAGGACACAGGCACCTGGCCCCCAGCAACGAGAGGTGAGTATGTGCATATATGGGAGCAAAATCTATGGGGGCACAATCTATGGAGCATCAATGGGGGCACAACCTATGGGGGCACAATCGATGGGGGCACAATTTATGGAGCATCAATGGGGGCACAATCTATGGAGCATCTATGGGGGCACAATCTATGGAGCATCTATGGGGGCACAATCTGTGGAGCATCTATGGGGGCACAATCTGTGGAGCATATATGGGGGCATAATCTATGGAGCATGTATGGGGCACAATCTATGGATCATCTATGGGGGCACAATCTATGGATCATCTATGGGAGCACAATCTATGGAGCATCTATGGGGGCATAATACATGGGCAGCATATAGGGCATAATCTCATTTTCCACCCTACGCTTATACTCGAGTCAGTAAGTTTTCCCAGTTTATTGTGGCAAAATTAGGGGGATCGGCTTATACTCGAGTATATACGGTATATCGAAGAAATTTTACCACTATCATGAAGTAAAATATGTCATGAGAAAACGATCTCAGAATCACGAAGATCCATTGAAGTGTTCCTGAGTTATAACCTCAAAGAGACAGTGGTCAGAATTGTAAAAATTGGCCCGGTCATTAACGTGCAAACCACCCTTGGGGGTTAAGGGGTTTAAAAAATCAGTATATGGCTTTTCGAACAATCATATTAATGACAGGTGTTTCTTTTACAAAATTATGTACCTTAGGGTCACCAACAGACGTTCCTCAGCAGGAATTGCTCTACGTAGTTGTGTGTCCTGCTTGGTGATGGATCCTCGGACACATTGCAGCAAGTCATCGAAGTTCTGTTCCGACTTCCTGGTGTAGTCAAAAAACTTCTCATGGTTTGCACGCAGCTCGGTATACAAGGAGTGGTAAGCTCCACGGCTCTCTCTGACTTCAACGATGGGTTGTTGCCAGTAGCGACGATGATGTCTTCTCCGTCTTTCTCTTCTTCTTTCTTCATTTGCAAAAGCAAAGGCAACAGCGAAGTTCAAATCCAAATCCAGATGATGATATAAGCTTATTATATTATTTTGATATATAGCCTATTATGATATAATTCTCCAGGAAAAGCATTATCCTATCGAACGCATAAAAAGTGCAAACGCATGCCAAAACACATGCAAACGAATGCACATGCAGCGTTTTTTTTTGCGTCATGGGTAAGTGTTGTGAATATGCTGGGGGTGGCTTCTGAGCTGGGGCTCCCTCCGGTGGTTGCTGAGGGTAATGAACTGATTACTGAATGGCCTTCAGCTGGCGCTGAATGGTAGGATAAAAGTGACCTGAGTTCCCAGCAGCCTTGCCGGTTATCAATTGTTCCTTCTGGTCTTGCCTGAAGCACTGCTAGTTTCCTGCTCTCCTTCAGATAAGTGTTTGCTGTTTTTTTTTCCTCTGTTTAATTTTCTCTGCTGGTTTGCTGCCTGCAGTGGACTGCAGCCTGTCCCCTTTTGGGGGTCTGGTGCTGCAATTGTGCTCTGTTTGTGTCTGCACTTTTGCTTTGCTCTTTTGTTACTTTTTATTTGCTGAATAGCGTTTTGTTACACCAGAGATCTGATTTAGGTGGATGAGATCGTGTGATCTCGGGTTTTTTGGCAATCAGAAGTGTTGGTATTTTTGTTAGGGTTTTGTTGGATTGCAGTCAGAATTCTTTCCTGTACTTTTCTTTCTAGACAGATTGGGCCCCAGCGTTTGCTCATTTTATTTTCTGTCTGTGTCTGTGCTTTCTTCTTGTCTAACCGCCATTACATGTTTGGGGGCTTCCTATTGTCTTTGGGGATCTGCTCCGGGCAGATAGCTTTCATCTTTCTGCCTATAGGTGTAGTTATCTCTCAGGCTGTGACGAGGCATCTAGAATCACCGTAGGAACGCTCCACGGCTACCTCTAGTTGTGTGGTTAGTTCAGGTTACTGCAATCCAATAGGTTCCAGCCTCTCTGGTGTATTACCGCTTTTGCTATTTTTTGCTATTTCTCCTCAGTAACCGAAACATAACGGGCCCAAAAACTAAAAATTGTATGGTACTCACAGAAGGGGAAAATAGTAATAAGGAAACTCTGTTGCATTTTTTTCCCCTCTTTTCTCTGGGTGCTGAGGAGGAATATTTTTTTTTCTCTCAATGGAGTTTGCACAATTGTCTGGCCGTGTGGATCAGCTTGCCACTGAGGTTCGGAGTATTGCTACCTATCTTGCTGGGTTGCCGATTGTGGAACCTAGGATCCCCATGTCAGATTTGTTTTTGGGGGATCGATCAAAATTTCAGAATTTCAAAAATAAATGTAAGTTGTTTTTTGCCTTAAGGCCTAAGTCCTCAGGGAACGCGGCACAGCAGGTTCAAATTGTCATCTCCCTGCTGCGCGGCGACCCTCAGGATTGGGCTTTTTCCCTGACACCTGGGGATCCTGTTTTGAATGATATTGATGTATTTTTTCAGGCTCTGGGGTTATTGTACGATGAACCTAATGTCACTGATCAAGCTGAAAAGATCTTGTTAGCATTAAATCAGGGTCTTGAAGTACTGTCAGAAATTTCGAAAGTGGGCAGTCCTGACCAAATGGAATGATGATGCTTTGGCAGCCCTTTTTCGAAAGGGTCTGTCAGAAAAAGTAAAGGACGTTATGGTGGGATTCCCTGTTCCCTCTGGTCTCAATGATTCTATGTCTTTGGCTATTCAAATTGACAGACGTTTGAGTGAGCGCAGAGGTATGCGTGAGATAGTGTTGCCTTGTGAGCCAGCTCCTGAGCCCATGCAGTGTGATGGAGTGACTTCTGGGGCTCAGCGTCATGAGTTTCGTAAGCTCAATGGGTTATGTTTCTACTGTGGTGACGCTTCCCATGCTATTTCTGTCTGCCCTAAGCGGGGAATACGTTTTGCACGCTCAGTTGTCTTGTGTAGTGTTCAGACTAAATTTCTGTTGACTGTTACCCTGATTTGCTCCCTGTCCACATTTTCTGCTCAGGCTTTTGTTGATTTAGGAGCAGCTATTAACCTGATGGATTTTGACTTTGCCAAACGTTGTGGGTTTCCCATGATACCCCTGCGGAAGTCTATTCCTCTATTGGGCATTGATTCTACCCCTTTGGTGGAGAATAAACCCCAGTTTTCTACTCAGGTGATAATGAAGGTTGAACCAGATCATCAGGAGAGTTGCAAATTTCTGGTGCTGCATAATCTGCATGACATTATTGTACTAGGTTTCCCTTGGTTACAGTTTCATAATCCTGTTTTGGATTGGAAATCTGTGTCTGTGACCAGTTGGGGCTGCCAATGTGTTAATACTGACACTCCTGTTTTTTCTGCCTCTCCCCAGTCTCAGGATGTCCCTGACTTTTTGACTGATTTTTCTGATGTGTTTAGTGAAAGTAAATCTGCATCCTTGCCCCCTCACAGGAGTTATGATTGCGCTATTGAATTAGTGCCTGGTGGTAAATTACCTAAAGGTCGCCTTTTTAATTTATCTGTACCTGAACACGATGCTATGCGATCTTATATCAAGGAGTCATTGGAGAAGGGTCATATCAGACCATCCTCTTCACCCTTGGGTGCCAGTTTTTTCTTTGTGGCCAAAAAGGATGGTTCATTGAGGCCGTGTATTGATTATCGCCTACTGAATAAGATCACTGTTAAATATCAATATCCGTTACCTTTGATTTCTGACCTATTTTCCAGAAGAAAAGTGCTAATTGGTTTACCAAGCTTGACCTCAGGGGGCGTATAACCTTATTTGCATTAAGCATGGGGATGAATGGAAGATGGCATTTAATACCCCAGAGGGGCATTTTGAGTACCTAGTGATGCCTTTTGGGCTTACTAATGCCCCTTCCGTCTTCCAATCCTTCATGAATAGTGTTGAGCGATACGATAATGCAAATATCGGCTATCGGCCGATATTAGCTCTATCGGCCTTTCGATAATTCGTTTCGATATTTTCGTCATATCGAATACCGGAATCGGATTTGTCACTGTCACTGTCTGTGTCCGTCGGTCGGGTCTGTCACTGTCAGTGTCCGTCGGTCGGGTCTGTCAGGAGTCAGCGGCACTTACCTGGCAGAAGATCTCCGGCGGTCACGGCCTGGACTGCTTCATGGTCGCCATCCTCTTCTCCCCGGCGGTCACATGCAGTTTCTCGCGATAACTGCAGTGACTGCTGGGTAATTCCGTCCGTAAAGCAGTCAGTCCGATGACGTCACCGCCGGGGAAGCAGGTAATCAGCTGTGCTGCGTCGCGATGACAGGCTCTGCCTGTCATTGCGATGTAGCAGAGCTGGATCGCCGTGGGACAATCATTACTATGGACTGCGTCGGACAGGTGGTATACTGTTGGTTTGTTTTTTTTCTTTTTTTACAGGAGATCGATGGCGTCGCAGGAATGAGAGTACAATAAAAGAAATGAAAACTGTGTTGTCTCTTTTATTTCATTAAAAGACTTTTTTCTTGCTTTGTCTTTTTTTTATGCATTTAAAAACTTTGGGATTAATAATGGATCGGTGTCTTATTGACGCCTCTCCATTATTAACCGGGCTTATTGTCACCGTGCAATCAACGGTGACATTAACCCCTTATTACCCCGCTTGCCACCGCTACAGGGCAAGTGGGAAGAGCCGGGTAAAGTGCCACAATTGGCACATCTTTTGATGCGCCAAATGTGGGGCTGCTGTAGCCTGGTATTATCAGGCTGTTGAGGGCCAAAATCCATGGGCCTTGACAGTGTTTTAATACCAGGCCGCAGCAGTCTGCATTTTACTTGGCTGGTTAACAAAAATAGGGGGACCCCTACGCCGTTTTTTTTTCGAGGGGATCCCCTATTTTTGTTAACCAGCCAAGCTAAGCAGACTCCTGTGGCCTGGTATTATCAGGCTTGCAAGGTCCATGGATATTGGATCCTTACCAGCCTGAAAAACCAGGCCTCAGCGGTCTGCTTCATCTGGCTGGTTAACAAAAATAGGGGGGACCCCACGCCAAATTTTTTCGAGGGGATCCCCTATTTTTGTTAATCAGCCAAGATATGCAGACTGCTGTGGCCTGGTATTATCAGGCTGGCAAGGTCCATGGATCTTGGCTCCTTAACAGCCTGAAAATCCAGGCCTCAGCGGTCTGCTTCATCTGGCTGGTTAACAAAAATAGGGGGGACCCCACGCCGTTTTTTTTTTCGAGGGGATCCCCTATTTTTGTTAACCAGTTCCCTCTGACGTCACTGATTGTGTCCCTGGCTGACCTGAAGTGAAAGTGGAAAGCAATCAATTAAGCTTTCCACTTCCTCTCCTGTCAGCCAGGAGAGGAACTCATTCATTTGGGGGTTTACTCTGAGGCTGCAGCATTAGCTGTGGTCCCTGCAGTAAACATTAACCCTTTCTGAAGGATTACACCGTGGGACCTGACTGTACATCGGATTGGTAAGAATAATTTTGCTTTATTATTTTATTTTTATTACAGGAAATGGTTTTAGCAGGAAAATAAAATATGGTCAAAAACTGTGTGATTATTTCATTAAACTTCTTTTTTATTAAAGTGTGTGTGTTTGATTTTTCTTTCATACAATAGGATTAATAATTGATAGTTGTCTAATTGACAGCTCTCAATTATTAACCTGGCTTAAAGTGACCTTTCAATTGCAAGGTCATTTTAACCCCTTATTAACCCATTCGCCACCGCTACAGGGCAATGGGAATAGACGGGCAAAGTGCCAGAAAGGGCAAATCTAATTAGAGATTTGCCCTTTCTGGGGTTTCTGGGGGCAGATGTTAGTAGCCGGGGGGGGGCAAAAATAATGGTCCCTCTCTGGGCTATTATTATCTGCCCCCACTCACTGGCTTTGTCTGTCTGGTTGCGAAAATAGGGCGGGAGCCCACGCATTTTTTTTCAGCAATTTTACACCTCATATATATATATACATGTCATTAAATTTGTGACACATATATATATATTTATATTTATAGTTCAAACACTTCTACATAGTATAATAGCCGCTAATTCAATTGCCGGCTTTTGTGAAAATGCAGAACCCGACATGAAATGACAGTTGGTTTACATAGAGTTAACCATGTCTTTTCATGTAGTTTGATATCTGATTTGCACAAACAATTACATGAGTGTAAAGGGTATGCCACACTGAACAATATCGCTAACGGGATCGCTAAAAAACGTCACTATTTAGCGATCCCGTTAGCGATGTTGTTCAGTGCGGCAGCTGCCAGCGACGAGCTTCCTGCTGTGATCTCGCTCGTCGCTGGAATCGTTCCGGACCCTATTTTCTCGTCGGCGCTCCCGCTGGGTAAGTATATATCGCTAGTGTGGCACCTTTTCTTAGCGATTTAGCGGTACTTTTGTACCGCTAAAGTCGTTAAGAAGATCGCTAACGGCGATAGCGTCGTTAACTATATCGCTAAATGTGGCCGCACTTAGCGATATATAAACAATCCCGCTAGCGATCGCATTAGTATGCGTCGTTATCGTGATCGCTAGCGGGATTGTTTAGTGTGGCAGTACCTTAAGTGTTCAAAATTTCACACCTGTAGGGGTTAATTAAAGGTGTAAATTCGTAGCAAAAAAGTCCGTTTTTTTTACAACGAATTTACACCTTTAATTAACCCCTACAGGTGTGAAATTTTGCACACATAGACTGATGTAATTGTTTGTGCAAATCAGATTGCAAACGACATGAAAAGACATGGTTAACCCTATGTATACCAAGTGTCATTTCATGTCGGGTGCTTCTGTCTTTTCACAGAAGCCGGCTTTACCCGGCAATTGAATCAGAGGATATTTTACTATGTAGAAGTGTATAAACTATACATATATGTATATATATATGTCACAATGACATGTATATATATATATATGTATTCTATGTGTGTATATTTAGTGTTTACAAGGCAAGAATGGTTTTTTTTAATTTCGATATTTTGTTCCCATAGACTTACATGGGACTTCCGCAATCGGAATCGGATATCGACGATATTTAGTGATATCGGCGATACAATTTCGATACGATATTTTTAGATATCGAGCAATATCGCTCAACACTATTCATGAATGATATTTTCAGGGATTTTGTGGATAAATTTCTGATTGTTTATTTTGATGATATCTTGATTTTTTCCAATGACTGCAACTCTCATGTGAAACATGTTCGGACTGTGTTCCAGATTTTGAGAGAGAATGCACTTTATGTGAAGGGATCAAAGTGTCTTTTTGGCATACAGAAGATCTCATTTCTGGGATTCATTTTGTCTCCGTCTCTTATTGAAATGGACCCGGTCAAGGTTCAGGCCATCTGTGATTGGGTTCAACCTACTTCATTGAAGGCTTTTCAGAGATTTTTGGGTTTTGCCAATTTTTATCGTAAATTTATTGGTAATTTCTCTGGTATTGTTAAACCATTGACTGATTTGACCAAAAAGGGTTCTGATGTGGTGAATTGGCCTCCTGAGGCAGTTTCTGCATTTCAGGAACTTAAGCAGAGATTCATTTCTGCTCCTGTTCTACGGCAGCCTGATGTTTCTCTGCCGTTCAGGTGGAGGTTGATGCCTCTGAGATTGGGGCAGGTGCCGTTTTGTCCCAAAGGGATCCAGAGACCTCTAAAAGTAACTCTTGCGTCTTTTTCTCTCGAAAATTTTCTCCAACTGAACGTAATTATGACATGGGAAATCGGAAGTTATTGGCCATGAAGTGGGCCTTTGAAGAGTGGAGACATTGGCTGGAAGGAGCCAAACATCAGGTGGTGGTCCTCACGGACCATAAGAACCTGGTTTATCTCGAATCAGCCAAGCAACTTAATCCTAGACAGGCCAGGTGGGCCTTGTTTTTCACATGTTTTAATTTTGTGGTTTCTTTTCTTCCTGGCACTAAGAATGTCAAGGCGGATGCCCTCTCGAGGAGTTTCTTTGCAGATTCTCCTGAGTTATCTGTTCCTGCTGAAATTTTGAAAGAGGGTGTGGTTCTTTCCGCCATTTCGCCCAATTTGAGACTGGCTCTGGAAGGGTGTCAGGAGGATAAACCTGAGCGCTGCCCTGTTGGGAAGTTGTTTGTTCCAGACCAGTGGAAAAAGAGTGTGATGTCTGAGTTTCATTGTTCCGCGTTGGCTGGTCATCCCGGGATTTTTGGTACCAGAGACTTGGTGAGTCGCTCCTTTTGGTGGCCTACTTTGTCTCGTGACGTCAGGGACTTTGTGCAGTCCTGTGGGACTTGCTCTCGTTCCAAGCCTTGCTGTCGTTCTAGTGGTTTGTTAATGCCATTACCTGTACCCAAGAGGCCATGGACCCATATTTCTATAAATTTTATTTCTGACCTTCCTGTCTCTCAGAGAATGACTGTTATCTGGGTAATCTGTGATAGGTTTTCCAAGACGATACATCTTGTGTCATTACCTAAGTTGCCTTCCTCCTCTGAGTTGGTGCCTTTGTTCTTTCAGCGTGTGGTTCGGTTACATGGCCTTCCGGAGAACATTGTGTCTGACAGAGGAGTCCAGTTTGTTTCCAGATTTTGGAGGACATTTTGTTCTAAACTTGGTGTTCAGTTGTCTTTCTCCTCTGCATTTCACCCTCAGACCAATGGACAAACCGAGAGAACAAACCTGACCTTGGAGACTAATTTGAGATGTTTTGTGTCTGCTGATCAAGATGACTGGGTCTCTTTTTTGCCTTTGGCTGAGTTTGCTCTTAATAATAGAGCTAGCTCTGCCACCTTGATGTCTCCATTTTTCTGCAATTCCTCGATTTTCTTCAGCACAGCGGAGGCTTCTGTCTGTCTGGGGGTTGACTCTATTGTGCAGCTTATGCAGCAGATTTGGGTCCAGGTGGTGGAGAGGTTGTCTCTCTTCAGGAGAAGGCACAGCGGTTTGCCAAAAGGCATAGGACTGATGGTCCTTATTCTAAAGTGGGGGACTTGGTTTGGTTGTCCTCAAGGAATATCCCTATAAAGGTTGCATCTCCAAAATTTAAGCCAAGGTTCATTGGACCTTATAAGATCATGGAAATTATTAATCCTGTTTAATTCTGTTTGCTTCTTCCAGGGACATTTAAGATCCATAACGTGTTCCACAAATCCTTATTGAAGTGGTTTGTCGAACCAGTGGTTCCTATGGCTGCACCTCCCGACCCTGTTTTGGTTGGAGGCAATTTGGAATATGTGGTTGAGAAGATACTCCAGTATTTGGTTAAGTGGAGAGGTTATGGTCAGGAGGACAATTCTTGGGTATTTGCTTCGGACATTCATGCTGGGAGAATTATCCGTGCCTATCATCGAGTCCATCCTGATCGGCCTGGTTGCGCAGGTGAGGGTTCGGTGATCCCTCCTCAAGGGGGGGGTACTGTTGTGAATATACTGGAGGCGGCTTCTGAGCTTGGGCTCGCTCCGGTGGTTACTGAGGGTAATGAACTGATTACTAAATGGCCTTCAGCTGGCGCTGAGTGGTAGGATATAAGTGGCCTGAGTTCCCAGCAGCCTTGCCGGTTATCAATTGTTCCTTCTGGTCTTGCCTGAAGCACTGCTAGTTTCCTGCTCTCCTTCAGATAAGTGTTTGCTGTTTTTTTTTTCCTGTGTTTGATTTTCTCTGCTGGTTTGCTGCCTGCAGTGGACTGCAGCCTGTCCCCTTTTGGGGGTCTGGCGCTGCAATTGTGCTCCATTTGTGTCTGCACTTTTGCTTTGCTCTTTTGTTACATTTTATTTGCTGAATAGCTTTTGTTACACCAGAGATCTGATTTAGGCGGATGAGATCGTGTGATCTCAGGTATTTGGCAATCAGAAGTGTTGGTATTTTGTTAGGGTTTTGTTGGATTGCAGTCAGAATTCTTTCCTGTACTTTTCTTTCTAGACAGATTGGGCCCCAGCATTTGCTCATTTTATTTTCTGTCTGTGTCCGTGCTTTCTTCTTGTCTAACCGCCATTACATGTTTGGGGGCTTCCTATTTTCTTTGGGGATCTACTCGGGGGCAGATAGCTTTCATCTTTCTGCCTTTAGGTGTAGTTATCTCTCAGGCTGTGACGAGGCGTCTAGGATCACCGTAGGAACGCTCCACGGCTACCTCTAGTTGTGTGGTTAGTTCAGGTTACTGCAATCCAATAGGTTCCAGCCTCTCTGGTGTATTACCGCTTTTGCTATTTTTTGCTATTTCTCCTCAGTTACCGAAACATAACAGGTAAGCTGATGCGGATAAAAATGCTGCATTACCATGCGTTTTCATGCATTTTGGCATGCGTTTGCGCAAGCAGATGATACGCTATGCACATATACGCAAATGTGAACTTAGCCTAAGACCAACACTATCGACATCAATTTTTAAGTCAAGGAAATCCAAACTCCTACCATATTTGCAGGTGAGTTTGATGTTCAAATCATTGTGATTTAAGGTTTCCATAAGGGAAATCAAAGTCTCCTCCGTGCCTTTCCAAATGAGCCAGATATCATCTATGTACGTCATCCAGCCTGAAATCAGGCTGGAATGAGGTACCGGATTACTCACAAAAATTTCACGCTCCCATGCTCCGAGGAAAAGGTTGGCATATGAGGGGGCACAACAAGCCCCCAAAACCATACCCTGAATTTGTAAATACACAATATTTTTAAAAATAAAAACGTGGGTCAGGGCAAATTCCAAAAGTTCCAACAGTAATTGAATCATGTCCTTGTCAATGTTGCTGGAATTAAAAAACCAAGCCGTCCCCTTTAAACCGTCTTTGTGTCGTATCAAGTGTGAGACAGTGAAGGGATATGTATTGAATGGGGTGTACATTTCACCTAGGTCTTTGCTGACTGGGATAAGGGAAATGTATGGCTTTGTAAACCTAGTGGTAGAGAAAGGTCACTACACCTTACATTCAGTACACACTTGCAGCTCAGGCCTGAAACCACTCAGCTGTTAATTAAGAGACCAGAAGTAGGTGTCTGCGAACACAGACAGAGAGCTCGCTTAGTCTGGACAGTAAGTCCAGGCACAAGAAGGAGTCTCCAGGAGTTTGAGCTGTCTCAGTCTGGGTGCTCGATGTACCCCGACACAGGAGTAGTCTCTGTGAGAATCCATGCGGATAGCTGCTGAATAGGAGGGGAGCTCTCTCAAGTCTGGACGTTGAAGGTGCCTTCAGACACAAGGAGGAGACTCTGTGAAACTCCATGCTGGTAAATGCTGAACATATGTGTTGTTTTGGCCCAGGCTGTTAGAGTCTGGTCCCGGATAGATAGGGAAATCTATCTAAGTGTAGTAAGTGGCTGGACAAGCCCAGGTCTTATGTTTATGATTTGTTTTTATCTGTTTGCTTGGACTTTAATAAAGCTGGTTGCGGCCAGTTTTCACCAGAACTGCTGTCTGAATGAACTGTTTCTGTGCCACTCCGTCTACCCGGACGGCGATCTCAGAGCTATATCCCCTGAAAAGCTTACAATTGGCGGAGAATGCTGGGGCAGCACAGTGGCTGATACAATTGGTGCTGGAATGTGCGTGCAGCACAGTGGCTTAGAGACAGCAATAAAGGTGAAGTCTGTTGAAGCAGCAGCAGAGAAAAAAAAGTGTGTCAGCAAAAGAAACGTCTGTTGGAGCAGTCTTAAAGAGACAGTAGCCCTAACAGAGTTTGCAAAAGAAAAAAAAAAAAAGTGTGTCTGCACAGCAAAGCTGAACTTGTTGTGGAAAAGACTGTGGAGTGTGCAGCAGCAAAGGAAAAGTCTGTTGGAGCAGTCTTAAAGAGACAGTGGCCCTAATAGAGTTTGCAGAGAAAAAAAAAAAAAGTGTCTGCACAGCAAAGCTGAATTTTCTGTGGAAAAGACTGTGGAGTGTGTATGTCTTGAGTGAAGACTGCCGTTGTTGAGACAGAGAAGTCTGACAGCATGGATGACAGCATAGAGGCGCTGTTTGAACAATTGGCGCAAGTTAATGTGCAACATAAGACTGCCGTGGTTGAGACAGATAAGTCCGGCAGTATGGAGGAGCTCGTTGAGTACCTGGTCCAGGCCCAGCGAAGCATGGAGCAGCAATTCCTGCAGCAGCAGCAGCAGGAGAATAACCGGTTGTTTTTTGAGCAGGTTGTAGCACTACAAAAGACTTGCAGTGCATCGTCCCAAAGTAATGTTGCAAAGTCACCTGCATTGTCCGCTGTAAAGAAGGCGGTAAGACGGTCCCTGAAAAAGATGACACCTCGTGATGATGTGGAGGTATATCTCACTAGGTTTGAGGGACTGGCAGAGAAGGAGAATCTGCCCCTATCTGAATGGGCCATGATGGTCGCACCCTATCTGAATTGGAGAACCCCAAAGGGCCTATGCTGACCTGAGCGAGCAGGACAGCCAAGACTATGCCAAGCTGAAAGCGGAGATTCTTGCCCGGCTGGGTGTTACGGTGACAGCCCGTGCCAGGGGAGTTCATGACTGGAGATGCAGTTGGGAGTCTGCAGTCAGCAGACCTGATTATGGAGTTGGAAAGGTGATGGTGAACCGCTACACCCGAGCATGTCCTCCTGAGGTACAGCCGGGGGTCGGACAGGGAGACCACCGGGACGCCAATCGTCTGGTCAGCCTGATGGAGAAGGCCTTCGCCAGCAAAGACTGTCTCCGTGACAGCCGTCTGAGAGGTCGTCACTTCAGAGTTCCCGGACGCTGAACTCTCGCGGTAAGAGCGTTCCAGCTGTTGGGGACATGGGGTATGCTGATAAGCGGGTTCAGGCCCGAGGGGACATGTGGGTGGAAAAGTGTGATGGACAGTGTTGGAGATGTCATGAAATTGCAGCCAACTGTCCAATAGAGGGGGAGCCTATGTATTGTGATGTTGGCAGATCCCTCTCTCTCTGCGCAGAACCTGTGTGTGTGTCCACCTCAGCCGAAGAGACTGGACCACAGGTGTCCCCAGTGGTTGTAAATGACTGCCCAGCACAGGCCCTCTTGGACTCAGAGAGTCCAGTGACTTCCGTATGTGACAGCCTGATTGATAGGGACTGCATCCCTGATAAGCACCTGAGTGTGGTGTGCATCCATGGAGACACCAAAGTCTACCCAGAGACTGTCGTGGACTTGATCCCCAAACGCGGGGAGGTTTCATGTGAAGTGGGGGTAGTGAAGAACCTGGTGCACCCCGTCATATTGGGTAATGACTTTCCCCGGTCTAAGGATCTCTGGGGGAAAAATGTTTCTGATGGACAGTGTGATGAAGCTCCTACTGAGGTGCGCAGTCCCGAGGGGCGGAACACAATGCTAGTGGGCCGTTAAACTTATGTGATAATGATAATGATGATGATGATCATGATAATGATGATGACCATGATAATGATGCTGATGCTGATAATGATAATGATGATGATCATGATAGTGATGATGATACTGATCATAATCATGATAATGATATTGATAATAATGATGACTGTGATAGTGATGAAATTCCTTTGCAGGTGATGTTGGGAGACGAGGATGGTGGTTCTCGGGAACCGAGTGTCCCTGACTTACCTGTGTCCTGTGACAATTTTGAGAGTGAGCAGTGGCGAGACCCTCTCTAAAACGGCCCAGGAAAATATAAATGTTCTAAATGAGGTTTCCCAAGAGCCTGGCTCTGAGAGAGGTTTCCTCATGTTGCCATAAACACTCACCTGTTGTATAGGGACACTGAAGTCCAGGGAGAGGTCGTGAGCCAGCTCCTAGTACCTGAGCTATATGGAAGTATAGTGCTGGGGTTGTCACATAGTCACATACTTGAGGGACCACCTGAGGGAAACCAGGGACCAGATGGTGAAGTTAATGTTGTGGATGACATGTTAACTAAGGTTCCAGATCAAGATGTGAATGAGAATGAATTGTATAACCCTGACAGTGAGCAGGATGTGAATGAAAATGAAGTGTATAACCCTGAAAGTGAGCAGGATGTGAATGAGAATGAATTGTATAACCCTGACAGTGAGCAGGATGTGAATGAAAATGAAGTGTATAACCTGAAAGTGAGCCAGATGTGGCTGAGAAAAAGGGGTCAGACAGCGATAGTGGTAGTGATAGTGAATCATCTGATGACAATCAAGCAACCAGTGCAAATGAGGAAGGCATGGTAGCAGAGGAGGTTGAGAGTCCTGAGAGGAAGGCTGATGCTGACCTTGCAGTCAACAGAAGATGGCATCTGAAGATGTTTTACAGTTGGCCAGTTCCCTGGCGAAGACTAAGGTGAAAGGAGGAGAGCTGAGCTTTAAAGGCAGGACTCTGAAACTGAACACAGCCCAAGTAGATGCTGTTGGAAATGTGAAGTTACCAAGGTATGGTGTGGATCTGTATCGTGCCAAGGACTCTGAGGGAGATGCTGCAGAGGTGGAAAAAGCCATAGAAGTGGTAGTCACCAAGCCAGATGCCTCATCAGAAGCTGAGGTCTCAAGTGAAGCTGTGAGGAACAAGACTGAAGATATGGGGACTGACTCTGTCCAGGAATCTGTTTCTGCCGAAGACAGCGGCGTGGACGGGTTACGGTCCGGATCAGTAGCTGCAACTCGTGAAGCTCAGGCTGGAAGTTCGGCGCCCAGAGCCCCAGCAGTGTTCCCGAGTGATACCAAGGATCTGGATAAATCAAAAGATGAGATTTTGAGACATCAGGCTGGCATTGGTGAGCTCAAGCGCACTTTCATGGAGTCTACATCGGAGCCACGTCCCAACAAATGGGAAAAGCGGTGTGTCACTCCGTTGCCGCTGCAGACACACGGGAGTTCAGATGGGATGCAGAACGTGGTGGAAGAGAAGAATCCGGCGGGTTCTGAGTATACAGATGCAGCTATCAAGGAGAACTTGAGAGCTGGAATAAATGGAGATATTGGAGACCATAATGATGTGACTGAAGAGGTAGAATGTAAGACTGACGGTAGGGCTTCTGAGCATGTTCTACCAGAAGAGCCTGAAGAAGGGGCCGAAGACATAAAGGACGTCCAACAGGTACCAGATGAATTGATTACTTCTCAGAAAAAACTCCAAACTGTGATGGAGTGTGATGAAAGCCATGAGCATCTTCGTGAGAAAGTCAATGAAGTAAAAGGAAGAATACAGGGAATATCTTCGTTACAAGAGCAAATGCTGCTCAATAAGTCTAAGGCTCTATATAAGAATGCTGTTGTCACGGTAGAACATTACAATTCAGCTGGAGACTTAGCGGATGAATTATGTGTACTGCAAAAGAAAAACGATCTGCTCCTTCTACAGTCCCAATCATTTGAACAGAGTAGCTTAAAATGGTCAGAGTCCATGGCAGAGGAGCTTAAGGTCTGTGAAATAGACTTTATGAATCAACCGATATTCAAGAAAATAGATGTGCTAAAGAGGGTTCAAGGGGAACTAGAGAAAAGTAAAAAACCCCCTATACCTTCTGTGATAGTTGGTGACACATGGTCAGTGCACCAAGGACAGGAGGTACGTGAGTTTCTGAGGAAGAGTCAGCAGAAGTGTTCTGATGTGCCGGGTCGTACTTCTCTGGCCAGGCACTATATCGAAACTGAGCCCGGCCCTAAGGTCAAGATGAAACCGTGCAGGATACCCGAGGCCCGCAGAGAGCATAGGCCTGGGAGGGTACAGGGTAGTGCGGATGCTTCAGATGAAGAGAAAGCTGATGTTGGCTATGGCGCAGGTGAAGATACAGATGACAGTAGTGAAGATGAAGCTGATGAAGGCCATGACTGGTCCAGAGTTCACTGTCTCTTTTGGATTGTTGACCAGCCCTCCGGTCTGGATGACCAGCCCTCCGGTCTGGAGAAGAGGGGGGGGATATGTGAGACAGTGAAGGGATATGTATTGAATGGGGTGTACATTTCACCTAGGTACTTTGCTGACTGGGATAAGGGAAATGTATGGCTTTGTAAACCTAGTGGTAGAGAAAGGTCACTACACCTTACATTCAGTACACACTTGCAGCTCAGGCCTGAAACCACTCAGCTGTTAATTAGGAGACCAGAAGTAGGTGTCTGCGAACACAGACAGAGAGCTCGCTTAGTCTGGACAGGGAGTCCAGGCACAAGAAGGAGTCTCCAGGAGTTTGAGCTGTCTCAGTCTGGGTGCTCGATGTACCCCGGACACAGGAGTAGTCTCTGTGAGAATCCATGCGGATAGCTGCTGAATAGGAGGGGAGCTCTCTCAAGTCTGGACGTTGAAGGTGCCTTCAGACACAAGGAGGAGACTCTGTGAAACTCCATGCTGGTAAATGCTGAACATATGTGTTGTTTTGGCCCAGGCTGTTAGAGTCTGGTCCCGGATAGATAGGGAAATCTATCTAAGTGTAGTAAGTGGCTGGACAAGCCCAGGTCTTATGTTTATGATTTGTTTTTATCTGTTTGCTGTGGACTTTAATAAAGCTGGTTGCGGCCAGTTTTCACCAGAACTGCTGTCTGAATGAACTGTTTCTGTGCCACTCCGTCTACCCGGACGGCGATCTCAGAGCTATATCCCCTGAAAAGCTTACACAAGGTATACAAAGCCTCCATGTCAGCCGTTACCATTAAAACATCATCATTGATATGAATATTGTCCAGTCTACTCAAAGCTGAATTAGTGTCTTGGATGAATGACGGTAATTCGCTAACAAGAGGTTTCAAATAATAGTCAATGACCGTGGTAATGACTTTGCAGAGGCCTCCATTACCCGACACGATCGGCCTGCCTGGGGGGTCCAATGGGTCTTTGTGAATTTTTGGTATTAAATACAATGTTGGGAGGCGAGGATGCATCTCTCTAACTGAATCCACTAATTGTTGTGGAATTATTCCCATGGAAAAGGCATCCTCTAAAATTTTAACCAATTTTTCTTGAAAATGGAACAAAGGGTTGGAGGCCAATCTCTTGTAACATGTTTTGTCATTCAAAAGTTTAAATGCTTGCTGTACATATATGCTATTTGGCCATATTACCAAATTTCCACCCTTATCGGCTGATTTAAAACACCACATCGGTAAGACAAGATAAACTCCGAATAGCTTCACGTTCTATCCTGCTGCAGTTAGATGTACCATAGCCTTCGCTAGATAACCGTTCAATATCTTGAGTGACCAGCTTAATAAAAATATCTACAGCAGGGCAGATACTAAGTGCTGGAAATCTTTTGGATTGATTCACAAGAGATAAAGGGAATTTATTGCTTACCGATGTGGTGCCACCTTCACTTTCATCGGCCAGAGCCTCCAAAATAGCCAAAGCTTCTCTTTCATCGTTGGATAAGGAAGAATCTTCAATACTTGTTTTATGCTGTAACTTCTGCAAAACCATTTTTCTACCAAAGAGATGCAAATCTTTGACCATGTCTCTGCTACCACTATGATGGGATTTTAACATTTTATCTAATCCATATGATTCAGTCTGAGCTCTTTTTTGTGTATTGTTGAGTAGGCTTCAGATCAAGATACAGAATGTGTTCTGAGACTGCCATATTCAGAGCAGTTCTGACGTCTGTGAGCTCACTGATCTGTGTGGACCTGATGACAGTCATACCTGTGAGTCTCCCTCTCTCCATCTGCCTATTGTCACCATCTTCTCACCCTCTCCCACCTTCTCCTTCTTTCCATCTGTCAGTACAAACTCAATTCTAATTTTATCTGCCCTTAACCCCCTATGTATAATTTTTTTTCTTCATTGTAATTGTGTTTAGCATTCTTTTTCTCAACATTGACTGTAATTGGAATACATTAGAAATAAGGGTAGGGAATGAAAGGAAGTGTTTTCATTGACCTGATTAGTTTCTTTAAAGAGGTTTCAAGACCGAGAATTATGTAAAGCACATCATACAATAGATGTTCCCATTGTATTAAATATCACTGGTAAGAATTTTCAGTGGGTTACACATTTTAAGAGAAAAATTAGAAGAAACAAGAGATAATCTAAGATATGATTATTTTAGGAAAGTTTTGGATATATCTACGATGTCATTCTCTTGTTTTATGCATGATAGGCACGAATCCAATAATATCTAGTTTTCGACTGAAAAGAGTGAAGAAAATTATACTTCTGGCAGACGTATTGTATAATTTCATGTATTTCTATTAGAAAGGGACATTATCATGGTGAGACAATGGCATGACCCGACTAAGCTTACGTCATCTGCAAATTAAAACTGGGAGTTAGTAGAGTCAAGAAAGGCTGTGTCGCTGGCTGTACTGGGAATGTTTCCAAGGTAACTGAAGAGATCAGTTTTACTTCCTAACAAACTTACCTCATTGCGCTTTGGAGACAGAGCCCCTGGGGAAGAAAAATAACCCTTTAACCCCTTCACTGCCAGCACTTTATCAACAGTGAATACTAGTCCTCAAATTTAAAAGATTATAAAACATAGGCTTCTGATGAACTATACTAGTCCTGTAATTTACTAAACACATTCTAGTAAAACGTGATATAAAATGTACTACAGTGATTCTGATAGACAAACATTGCCTATGCGCCTATTTTTGCCTTTTTTGTGTGTTTTGCACTTTTTTTACTTTAGCCCCAATTCATCATACTATCTATGCTTGTTGTTAAGTCTATGTTATATGTGCTTGCCTGTTTTTTTGTTTTCCCATTTGTGGATGGAATTTAGCGATTCCACATGTTTTTACCTGATTTTTCAACTGAGAATTTTTAAAAAGTCTGTAAAATTGGCTGCAACTCCACTTTTATCCCTTGATCTCTCCTTCCCAGTGTATTGTGAGTATGCCAGTAGTTTGCCTCCATTTTTCAAAGTGTCTGACTTTTAAAAGGTGCCAAAAAGTCTGATCAAGATGTCTGATGAAGATCAAGACAAAAACAAAGACCATTTTTAACTTTGCACCAAGTATATGAATCACAGGCACCATTATAAAGAATTTGGTTCCAACAACAGCAACTATTGCCACAAGACAACAATAGAAAGTGACTTTAAAATAACATAAATGATGAAACAGGGCCAAAGACATTTCATTTTCTAATATAGGCCTATTAATGTAGACTGATAGAACTATGGTGCTCTCTAAAGTACATTGCCCATTTCTTTTTTTGCATCTTTCTGCAAGTTTGCTGAGGGTCTTAGGATAATTTTCTACCAGCCATACATATGGATAGGTCATAATTAGGAAAATCCCTTTAATGTGATCACAATAGAACAGATGAAACAAAAATTCAAACCAAGTTATTAGTACAAAACTGAAACAACATAGACCATAGTTGCCAACTGTCATCAAGAATGTCTGGGAGGTTCTCAGAAAAAGGGAAGAATTCTCAAACTCCCAGAAGGGTGGCCAAATCTTCTGAACATCACACTGGTATAGTCAATATGCTGTATCTGTATGCTGTCTCTGATGTACTCATACTATTCAAACAACTGTACTGAGAGTTCTTTGCTACCAATAAAGAGAAGTAATAAGGAAAGGGATTGATTCTCATCCCTTTTATATGTTTGTACATAATTGCATGTAATAAGTCAAATATTGAATTTTTGTAGCATTGAGTTTTTCAGGTTGCCAAGATACTGTAGCACAAAAAACTGGGCCAAGAACAAATAATCAATGTTCTCTTTAACAAAACTTGATAGACCGATTTGAATTTAAAACTTTTATACCCGTGATCTACTCATGAGAACCTCTATATCTGTACCAATCATTTGATGGATGTTTAATGTTTTAATTCTCTATCATTTACCCTTTTGTATAACATAACTGAAACATATTTTTCAGTGTTTAAATTACAAGAATAGTTATTTTCTCTGTGCTGATACTGGCATGGTTTGCTCAAAGTTTATGGCCATGAGCAGCTTGATGTGGGTGGGTTTGCAGCATGATTGATAGCTCAGGTCTGGATATCACTTCTCACGGTTTTCAACCATGGAAAATATTCTGTTTACAGACACAAATATGGATGAATATGTTCTATAATGCTGACAAGTGAGCTGTACAGGAGCAGAGTGGAAAGTACTACTGATGGAAACTAGTGTGGCACTCAGGGGAGAAAAATCCCCTTTTAACTGTTGTCATCTCACACAAATTATATTTTATTTTTTTCCAAATTGATCAACTAAAGTTTCTTAAGTTGTCTGATACCACACAAACCTAATTGTCTGAGACTGTCATGTTGCAAGAGGTGACATGAGGAACACCTGCAGTCATCTTGTTTGTAGTCAATTGTCATGCAAATGCTTTCTGATAGTTTGTGTAGACATTGTTAAACACCTTAGGGCCCCGTCTCACATAGCGACACACCAGCGATCCCGACAGCGATCAGGATCGCTGGTGTGTCGCTACATGATCGCTGCTGAGCTGCCAAACAGGCAGATCTCCGCAGTGATCAGGACAGCGACACTGCGGGTAACGTCGCCTAGTTACCCGCAGTGTACTTTGGATACCAGCGCACTGATGCAGGGAGCTGGTAACCAAGGTACACGTCGGGTTTCCATGCGCTGCGCGGAGCCTGGAAACGCGACTTGTACCTTGGTTACCAGCTCCCCTGCAGCAGCACGCTGGTATCCAACGTACACGTCGGGTTTCCAGGCACAGCCCCGCACCTGGAAACCCGAAGTATACCTTGGTTACCAGTAGATCGCTGGTCTCCTTCCTGTCACACGCAACGATGCCTGCTGGCCAGCGGGAGACCAGCGATCAAAAAAAAGTCCTGGCATTTCTGACATGACCAGCAATTCACAGCAGGGGCCTGATTGCTGGTACGTGTCAGACATAGCGAGATCGCTGCTGAGATCACTGTTTAGCAGCGATCTCGGTAGCGATCTCACTATGTGAGACAGGGCCCTTAGGCTTGGTATGTGATATTGAATTTCACTTGTATTACAGAATGGATCACTATGCGCCGCCATTCTTTGAACCTGATGAGACCACATGGGCAAAGCCATGACGAGACATTCAAGATGGACGTTACTCTGGTCCTACTCCTGATATTATAGTGTGGGGTGGCATAATGTATAGTAGACAGACTCATCTTGTCTTCATTGCAAGTACACAACAATTCTACATTACCTTGATTTGGTCATGGAACAAGTTATATGACCATTTCTCCAAAGTATCCATCATCCCAGGACTCATTTTTCAATAAGACAATGTCAAGTTGTCTGTGCAGCCTAAATGTGCTACCATGGCCTACAATGTCTCTGGATTTGTCTCCCATCGAGAACATCTGGGACATCATCGGTCAGTAATGGTGCAGGGAGATGCCAGCAACAGATCTTGATGATTTTATGCTCAAGTGCTTTCAGCGTGGCAGAACATTGCTCAGATATTTATTAATAAGCTCACTGACAGCAATTGTATTTCTTCTCATTTTTTATTCTGAATCATTTGAGAGGTTTTGAAAATGTTTTTTCTATTTTTTCATGATATGCATATCATTAGCATGTCTATCTACTCTGTGATTTTCATAATTCCACAATTATTTCTTCTTGGTGTGTCAATTTCAATTTCACCTTGCGCATGCGATTGCTGTTTCCACAAGCACATAAAGTTGATTATTATTATATAATATGTTAGGGTCTGAGGAACGCACCAGATAAATATAAATAGTGGGTGCGTTCGCAGCCCGGGGTCCACCGTGCAGGCAGAGCCTGCTGCTAGTAAGATGGCGGTATAGGCAAACTCTGTTACTTCACAGAGTTGCAAATATAAATACTGTGGCAGAATATGGCGGTATAAGCGAACTCCGTTACACCACAGAGTCGCTGAGGTAAAGACGCTGAGATAGGTACTGTGTCCTGTTAACTCCACAGGGATACACAGATAACTGGTGTGAGGATAGCAGTCCGTGATCATGCAGACAGCAACGCAATCAAGCAATCTCCTCACCGGATAAACCGGTATTCTAGGGGCTTTCAGCCAAGCCCTAACCACATGCGTGCATGATCACACTGGCGCAAAGCACATAATGCAATTGATACTAGCGCATGGCCGCATGGCCATACAACCCTTTTATAGAAGCAACTACAGGGTGTTAGGGTCTGCGGAACGCACCAAATATAAGATGTGGAGATGTGCGTTCGCAGCCCGGGGTCCACCGTGCAGGCGGAGCCTGCTGCTAGTAAAATGGCGTAAGAAGCAAACTCTGTTATCCCGCAGAGTCGCCAACATAAACGCCGTAACGCGCTGTGGCAATAAGTGCGAACTCTGTTACTCCACAGAGCCGCTAGAAGGAGAGCCGCAGCGCTATATGGCGATGTGTGCGAACTCACTAAACACAACTGAGTCGCAAAGAAAACACGCTAGGGCGCTGTCTAGCGTTGAAAGCGAACCCTGTTACGTCACAGGGCCGCTGAGAAAAAGTGCTGTGTCCTGTCAGGCTCTCAGGTACACAGTTAAGTGCTAAGCGTACATAAAGCGTGATCATGTGCTAATGTCCTCGCGGGAGTCACCCGCAATCTATGGCGTCTGAACGCCAGACCCTGAATACGGCAATCAAAACTCCTCACCGGTTATGCCGGTAATCTAGGGCATCTAGGACGCCGACCCTGACCAGCTAGCATACCAAACTCCTCACCGATTAAGTCGGTATTCTAGTGGCTTATTTCAGCCGGGTCCCTAACCACACACACACACATGACCACACTGGCGCATAGCATACAATGGTTGATATTAGCGCATGGCGGCCCAGCCATGCTACCCTTTTATAGTAACAGCTACAGGACCTGCCAGAAACAAGGACCAATGAAGCTTGTTCCAGAACAACAGTAATCACAGGACCTTCCTGGCAGACCAATAGGAGCTGCTGCAGTACCTGAGCATGTGACCCCTGATCTCCAATGAGAGATCTCACTCTGGGCATGCTCAGAAGGGAAAACGCAGGACTTTGTCCCAAAGACGTCTGCTCCAGCACTGGCTATAATAGCAGATCCAGGAAAGGCAGCAACAAGTCACTGCACAGTACTGGAGTGGGCAAGACGCTTGGACCGACGTCTCTGCAGAGCAGGCTCCACTGCGGCCGGAGATGAATGGGAGACCGCAGCGGGGCTGGTTCGAGACTCCCCTTGTGCAGCAGCGGGAACTCGAACCCTAACATTACCCCCCCTCCTAGGGCCCCCCTTCTTTGGGCCTCGCTGCGCTCAAAGGCAGCGATGAGCTGCGGAGCGTGAACATGCTCGGCAGGCTCCCAGGACCTATCCTCAGGCCCATAACCCCTCCAATCCACCAAATAAAATTTTTTGCCTCGTACCACCTTGTACCCGACAATGGCGTTCACCTCATGATCGTCGGTAGATGAACCCGACGTCCCGGCAGATGACTCGGAAAACCGGGAAATGGCCACGGGTTTCAGGAGGGACACGTGAAAGGTGTCAGTGATACCAAGGCGAGGCGGAAGGGCTAGGCGGTAAACCACCGGGTTCACCTGCTCAAGAACTTTAAAGGGACCCAAAAAGCGAGGTGCCAACTTGGTGGACTCTACACGTAGCCTGATGTTTTGGGCAGAAAGCCACACTAAGTCACCCGGAGCAAATGTAGGAGCGGGGCGCCGATGGCATCGGCCGAAGACCTCATCCTCTCTTTGGAGGCCTGAATGGCATCCTGTGTGCGGTTCCAAATGTCCCGTGCCTCCACAGCCCAGTCTGCCACCCTGGAATCGGCGGAAGACACGGGCATGGGCACTGGTACCCGCGGATGCTGACCGTAGTTCAGGAGGAATGGGGTCTGTCCGGTGGAGTCAGCCACAGCATTATTTAGAGCGAACTCAGCCCACGGTAGCAAGGAAGCCCAGTCATCCTGCCTGGCAGAGACAAAATGTCGCAAGTATGTGACCAAGGTCTGGTTGGCCCCTCTACCAACCCATTCGTCTCGGGATGGTATGCAGAGGAGAGATTCAACTCAATGCTGAGTAAACGACACAGCTCTCTCCAGAACCGAGACGCAAACTGGGGACCTCGATCACTGACAATTTTGTCTGGCATACCGTGGAGGCAGAAAATATGCCTAATGAATAATGCTGCCAAGGCCCGTGCAGACGGCAACCGTGGCAACGGCACTAAGTGTACCATTTTGGAGAAGTGGTCGGCCATCACCCAGATGATGGTGCAGCCCCGAGACTTGGGCAAGCCCACCACAAAATCCATCTCGACCATCTCCCAAGGCCTGTCTGCCACCGGTAAAGGGAAAAGTAAACCAGCTGGCCGTTGTCGAGGGGACTTATTCTTGGCGCAGGAGACGCACGCCTGAACGTATTCCCTGACGTCATGGGCCATCTGCGGCCACCAGTATGTTCTCGCCAGCAACTCAGAAGTCCTTTTTGTCCCAAAATGTCCACCCACCCAGGACGAATGTGCCCAAGAGAGTACTTCCGGTCGCAAATTGATGGGCACAAAAGTCTTGCCCGGAGGCACAGACTCAAGCGAAACCGGAGCCACCGTTCTTAGGCTTTCTGTGGGGACAATAAGCCGAGGCTCCTCCTCCACCTCCTCAGAGGACACCACGGAGCGGGATAGAGCGTCTGCGCGAATGTTCTTCTCACCGGAGAGAAAATGGAGGGTGAAATGGAACCGGAGAAAAACAAGGACCATCTGGCCTGACGGGAATTTAGCCGCTGGGCTGTCTGCAAATACACCAAGTTCTTGTGGTCCGTGAATACTTGGAAGGGGAAGCGAGCCCCCTCCAGAAGATGTCTCCACTCGGAGAAGGCCAACTTCATAGCCAGTAACTCCCTGTCCCCGATGGAATAATTCCTCTCTGCTGGTGTAAAGGTCTTGGAAAAGAAGAAGCAGGGATGCTTCCGACCCTGGGCATCCTTTTGAAAGAGGACTGCTCCAGCACCAACAGAAGAGGCATCCACCTCTAAGATAAACGGTTTATCGACATTGGGGCGATGTAAGATGGGAGCACTGGCGAAATGCGACCTGATGGAGGAGAACGCCTTTGTGACCTCCTCTGACCACAACTTGGGATTAGCTCCCTTCTTGGTGAGGGCTACCAAGGGAGCTACCAAAGTAGAGAAGTGGGGAATGAATTGGCGATAGTAGTTAATGAACCCCATAAAGCGCTGCACCGCCTTAAGGGAGTGGGGTTCTTGCCAATCCATCACAGCCTGTAGTTTGGTAGGATCCATAGCCAATCCCTGGGTGGAGATGATATAGCCCAGGAAAGGTAGAGACTCCTGCTCAAACATGCACTTCTCCAACTTCGCATATAGGGAATTTGCTCGCAAGAGGTCGAAGACCTTGCAGACATCTCTCCGGTGGGAGGCCATATCTGGAAAAAAGATGAGAATGTCATCCAGATAGACTACCACCGAGGTGGTCAACATATCCCGGAAGATGTCATTCACAAAGTCTTGGAAGACAGCTGGGGCGTTACAGAGCCCAAAGGGCATTACCAGATATTCATAATGCCCATCCCTGGTGTTAAATGCCGTCTTCCATTCGTCCCCCTCACGGATGCGAATCAGGTTATACGCACCCCGCAGGTCTAACTTAGTAAATACCCTTGCTCCCCGAAGCCTGTCAAAGAGCTCAGAGATTAGCGGCAAAGGATATTTATTTTTCACGGTGATAGCGTTGAGACCCCTATAATCAATGCACGGACGTAATTCTCCGTTCTTCTTCTGCACAAAGAAGAACCCCGCTCCCGCTGGTGACACCGACTTCCTAATGAATCCCCTTGCCAAGTTCTCCTGAATATATTGGGACATGGCCTCTGTCTCAGGAAGAGAGAGGGGATAAACCCTTCCTCTAGGAGGCTCAGCTCCAGGCAAGAGGTCGATAGGACAGTCATAGGGGCGATGAGGCGGAAGAGTCTCCGCAGCCTTCTTCGAGAAAACGTCGGCATAAGACCAATAGACCTTGGGAAGAGGAGAGAGGTCTATGGGTATCTCAGTGGTGTTGACCTGCACGCTGTCCCTAATGCATCTGCCTTTACATAAATTACCCCAACCCAGAATTCTCCCTGAAGACCACTCAATATGGGGAGAGTGGTGGCGGAGCCAGGGTAATCCCAACAAAACCTCATCTATACCCTCAGGGAGGATAAAAAATGATATATTCTCCTGATGGGGAGGAGACATAGACAAGGTGAGTGGGACAGACTGATGGGTGATTTGTGAGGGCAGAATTGCTCCGTTCAACACCCGTACCGATACTGGTTCAGCCAGCAACACCAAAGGCATGGTGTGGCGAGAAGCAAAGGAGGATGACATAAAATTCCCCTCTGCCCCAGAATCCACACACAGCTTGACGGGTAGGGTGGTAGAACCGTGGGTAATTATCCCCTTGAGGAGCACTTTAGGGGCAAAGCTCATGGCGTCCAGTGACCCTGTTTCTACGGTTACTGGGCGCGACCGTTTATTCAGCCGCTGTGGACATCGGTTGGCAAAATGTTCCTGCTGCTGGCAAATATACAAATCGGGGATGGACGAGTGACCCGAGATTTAGATCCTGCAGGAGCAACCTCCTGAAGGTCGGGCGCCTGAACGGGCGACTCCAGAGGGGTGGTGAAGGTTGGAGCCAACCGAACCCTCTGCCTACACTGGGCACGTTCCAGCCTCCGCTCGTGGAAACGGAGGTCGACGCGGGTGGAAATAGCGATAAGCTTCTCCAGTGTGGCAGGAATCTCTCTGGTAGCCAAGGCGTCTTTCACATGACCCGCCAGTCCTCTCCAGAACATGGGAATGAGGACTTTATCTGGCCACTCTAATTCCGAGGCCAGAGTCCGAAATTGGACAGCAAACTGGCTGACCAAAGCCGAACCCTGGGTACTTGCCAGCAGTTTGAGCGCCGTATCGTGGGTGATCTGAGGTCCTAGAAAAACCTTTTTCAGAGCCTCCAGAAAACGAGAAGCACTCTGCACCACACGGTCGTCGCGCTCCCACAGCGGCGTTGCCCACTCCAACGCTCTGCCCGACAGAAGAGCTATCACAAAGCCCACTTGTGCCCGATCCGTGGGGAAACGTGCAGCCAGAAGCTAGAGGTGTATGGAGCACTGACTCACGAATCCCCGACATTGCTTGCTGTTACCAGCAAACTTGTCTGGAATCGGGAGGTGGGACAATGTAGGGACAGAGGTGGCAGAGGACAAACTGGCTGCAGCTACGCTAGCAGCCTGAACAGCTACTGCGGTAACATCCACAGCTGAGGTTGTGCGCTCAAGAGCCGCCAACCTACCCTCCAGCTGCTGGATGTACAGCTGTAAACGCTGTTCATCCGCCATTTTACTAGCCAGACCCTGGCGCTAATATTATGTTAGGGTCTGCGGAACGCACCAAATATAAGATGTGGAGAGGTGCGTTCGCAGCCCGGGGTCCACCGTGCAGGCGGAGCCTGCTGCTAGTAAAATGGCGTAAGAAGCAAACTCTGTTATCCCGCAGAGTCGCCAACATAAACTCCGTAACGCGCTGTGGCAATAAGTGCGAACTCTGTTACTCCACAGAGCCGCTAGAAGGAGAGCCGCAGCGCTATATGGCGATGTGTGCGAACTCACTAAACACAACTGAGTCGCAAAGAAAACACACTAGGGCGCTGTCTAGCATTGAAAGCGAACCCTGTTACGTCACAGGGCCGCTGAGAAAAAGTGCTGTGTCCTGTCAGGCTCTCAGGTACACAGTTAAGTGCTAAGCGTACATAAAGCGTGATCATGTGCTAATGTCCTCGCGGGAGTCACCCGCAATCTATGGCGTCTGAACGCCAGACCCTGAATACGGCAATCAAAACTCCTCACCGGTTATGCCGGTAATCTAGGGCATCTAGGACGCCGACCCTGACCAGCTAGCACACCAAACTCCTCACCGATTAAGTCGGTATTCTAGTGGCTTATTTCAGCCGGGTCCCTAACCACACACACACATGACCACACTGGCGCATAGCATACAATGGTTGATATTAGCGCATGGCGGCCCAGCCATGCTACCCTTTTATAGTAACAGCTACAGGACCTGCCAGAAACAAGGACCAATGAAGCTTGTTCCAGAACAACAGTAGTCACAGGACCTTCCTGGCAGACCAAAAGGAGCTGCTGCAGTACCTGAGCATGTGACCCCTGATCTCCAATGAGAGATCTCACTCTGGGCATGCTCAGAAGGGAAAACGCAGGACTTTGTCCCAAAGACGTCTGCTCCAGCACTGGCTATAATAGCAGATCCAGGAAAGGCAGCAGCAAGTCACTGCACAGTACTGGAGTGGGCAAGACGCTTGGACCAACGTCTCTGCAGAGCAGGCTCCACTGCGGCCGGAGATGAATGGGAGACCGCAGCGCGGCTGGTTCAAGACTCCCCTTGTGCAGCAGCGGGAACTCGAACCCTAACACAGGGTCTGCCAGAAAAGGACCAATGAGAGACTGTTCAGAACACAAGTAGTTTTAGGACCTTCCTGGTGGACCAATAGGAACTGCTGCAGTACCTGAGCATGTGACCCCTGACCTCCAGTGAGAGATCTTACCCTGGGCATGCTCAGAAGGGGAAAGGCAGGACTTAGTCCGAAAGACATCTGCTCGCCGCTGACCAGTACTGGCCACAATAGCAGAACCTGGAGAGGCAGCAGTAAACCTCTGCACAGTACTAGGCTGAGCAAGACGCTGGGACCGACGTCTCTGCTGAGGAGACTCCACTGCGGCTGGAGACGGATGGGGGACCGCAGCGGGAATGGCTCGAGATTCCCCCTGTGCAGAGGCGGGAACTCGACCTCTAACATTACCCCCCTAGGGCCCCCCTTCCTTGGGCCTCGCTATGCTCGAGGCAGCAATGAGCTGCGGAGCCTGAATACGCTCAGCAGGCTCCCATGACCTATCCTCAGGCCCATAACCCCTCCAATCCACCAAATAAAACTTTTTGCCACGTACCACCTTGCACCCCAGAATAGCATTCATCTCATAGTCATCCGTAGACAAACCCGATGTCCCAGCAGATGACTCGGAAAACCGGGACAAGTATATGGGTTTCAGGAGGGAGACATGGAATGTGTCGGTAATACCCAGGTGTGGCGGAAGGGCTAAACGGTAGACCACAGGATTGACCTGTTCGAGGACCTTGAAGTGAGGTGCAAACTTAGTGGACTCTACTCGCAGCCTGATGTTACGGGCGGAGAGCCACACTAAGTCGCCAGGGGCAAAAGTCGGAACGGGGCGCCAATGTGTGTCGGCGGTTGACCTCATCCTCTCTTTGGAGGCCATAATGGAATCCTGAGAGCGGTCCCAAATGTCCCGTGCCTCCACAGCCCAGTCTGCCACCCTGGAGTTGGTGGCATAGGTACAGGAACCCGCAGGTTCCTGTACAGGTGGAGGGGTAGTGAACCTTGTGTAATTAAAAAGCCTGTGACCAACAGGTGGAGTGCTCAGGTAGAAGGTAAATGAATACATATCAAAAAACTGACCAGCACATCCAAACATAGATCCAGTGTGAACAGGTGCTAAACCTAGAGTCACCAACTCATATACATACAAGAAAAAAAGGTAGCACACTGTAGCGCTATAGCTTGCAAACACGAAATATGAAAATATGAAAAATATGAAAAATTAATTGCATCACTGCCTTAGAAATATGAAAAATTGAGAAGTCTTAGCGCATAAGATGGCCAAATTATGTGAGCCTGATAGCCACGTCAAGGCTCTTCTCGTATACCTGAGCACTCCACCTGTTGGTCACAGGCTTTTTAATTACACCAGGTTCACTACCCCTCCACAGAGATGTAGAGTTTAGTCTGAAGAGAGGATTCATATGTTCCCATGCAGACAGACTTTTCTAAGTGAGGATTGGCATTAGTTAGGACCTGATATACGAGAAGAGCCTTGACGTGGCTATCAGGCTCACATAATTTGGCCATCTTATGCGCTAAGACTTCTCAATTTTTCATATTTCTAAGGCAGTGATGCAATTCATTTTTCATATTTTTCATATTTTCATATTTCGTGTTTGCAAGCTATAGCGCTACAGTGTGCTACCTTTTTTTCTTGTATGTATATGAGTTGGTGACTCTAGGTTTAGCACCTGTTCACACTGGATCTATGTTTGGATGTGCCGGTCAGTTTTTTGATATGTATTCATTTACCTTCTACCTGAGCACTCCACCTGTTGGTCACAGGCTTTTTAATTACACCAGGTTCACTACCCCTCCACAGAGATGTAGATTTTAGTCTGAAGAGAGGATTCATATGTTCCCATGCAGACAGACTTTTCTAAGTGAGGATTCACACTGGATCTATGTTTGGATGTGCCGGTCAGTTTTTTGATACATATCTGAATATAGTCTCCAAAGTCCCGGACCATATGCGGCCACCAGTACATCGTCGCCAGAAGCTTTGATGTCCTTTTTTTTCCAAAATGTCCACCCACCCTGGACGAATGGGCCCAAGAGAGAATCTCCGGTCGCAAATTAGATGATACAAAAGTCTTTCCGGGCGGCACAGATTCTAGCGACACCGGAGCTACAGTTCTCATTCTCTCAGAGGGGACAATAAGCCGCGGCTGCCCCTCCTCCTCGGAAGACACAGCGGAGCGAGAGAGAGCGTCAGCCCGGATATTCTTCTCTCCCGAAAGAAAATGGAGGGTGAAGTGAAAGCGGGAGAAAAATAAGGATCATCTGGCCTGACGGGAATTTAGCCGCTGGGCAGTTTGTACATAAACCAGATTTTTGTGGTCACTAAAAACTTGGAAGGTAAAGCGGGCCCCATCCAACAGATGTCTCCACTCAGAGAAGGCCAACTTCATTGCTAGCAACTCCCTGTCCCCGATGGAATAATTCCTCTCCGCTGGTGTGAAGGTCTTGGAAAAGAAGAAGCAAGGATGCTTCCGACCTTGAGCATCCTTCTGGAAGAGGACAGCTCCAGCACCAATGGACGAGGCATCCACCTCCAAAATAAAGAGCTTATCAACATCGGGGCGATGTAGGATGGGAGCACTAGCAAAATGGGACTTAATAGAAGTGAAGGCCTTGGAGATCTCTTCAGACCACAATTTGGGATTTGCTCCCTTCTTGGTGAGGGCTACCAAGGGAGCTACCAAAGTTGAAAAGTGGGGGATAAACTGACAATAGTAATTAATGAACCCCATAAAGCGGTGCACCGTTTTCAGAGAATGGGGTTCTTGCCAGTCCATCACCGCCTGTAGTTTGGCAGGATCCATAGCCAGTCCTTGGGCAGAGATGATATAGCACAGGAACGGTAAGGACTCCTGCTCAAACATACATTTCTCCAACTTAGCGTAGAGAGAATTTGCCCGTAAGAGGTCGAAGACTCTGCAGACATCTTTCCGGTGGGAGTCAATATCTGGGGAGAAGATGAGAATATCATCCAGATAGACTACGACTGAGGTGGAAAGCATATCCTGAAAGATGTCGTTAACAAAGTCTTGGAAGACGGCTGGGGCATTAAAGAGCCCGAAGGGCATTACCAGATATTCATAGTGCCCATCTCTGGTATTGAAAGCCGTCTTCCATTCGTCCCTACACGGATGCGAATCAGGTTATAAGCACCCCGCAGATCTGATTTGGTAAATACTCTTGCTCCCCGTAGCCTATCAAAGAGCTCCGAAATCAGGGGCAACGGGTATTTATTCTTAACGGTAATGGCGTTAAGACCCCTGTAATCGATGCATGGACGTAATTCTCCGTTCTTCTTCTGAACGAAGAAGAACCCCGCCCCTGCAGGTGACACTGATTTCCTAATGAATCCTCTTGCCAGATTTTCCTGAATGTATTGAGACATAGCCTCCGTCTCCGGGAGAGAAAGGGGATAGACTCGTCCCCGAGGAGGTTCTGCTCCGGGCAAGAGGTCAATAGGACAGTCATAGGGACGGTGAGGCGGAAGGATCTCCGCAGCCTTCTTGGAGAACACGTCTGCATAGGCCCAATAGTATTTGGGGAGGGAAGTAAGATCTGCGGGCATCTCTGTAGTAGCCACCTGAATGCATTCCCTCATACATCTGCCATTACACGACTCACTCCAACCCAATATCCTCCCAGAGAGCCACTCAATATGTGGGGAATGGAAACGGAGCCAGGGCATCCCCAGCAATATCTCGTCTATTCCCTCGGGAATGACAAGGAGTGAGATAATCTCCTGATGAGAAGGGGACATAGATAACGTGAAAGGGATGGTATTATGTGTGATTTGTGAAGGCAGTGTCGACCCATTCACTACTCGAACAGTCACGGGTTTGGCAAGCATCACCAGAGCTATAGAGTGGTGGAGAGCGAAGGTAGAGGACATGAAATTTCCTTCGGCTCCAGAGTCCACACAAAGCGTTACTGTTATAGTGGATGAGCCTAAATTGATTGTCCCCTTAAAGGACAACTTGGAGGCGTGTACTGCTGTGTCTAGTAAACCACCTCCAATGGTTACTAGACGCGGTCGTTTACCCAACGGTTGTGGACATTTATTGGCATAATGCCCTAACTGTTGGCAAACATTACAAATCACAGGTGCTCGAGCGGCCCGAGGCTTAGGTCTAGCTCGAGAAACCTCCATGGCCTCAGGGGAATTGGGCGCCTGAACGGAAGATTCAAGAGGTCTGGGAAGGTGGGCGCCAGCCGGAACCTCTGCTTACTGTACACTGGATCCGCTCCAACCTCTGCTCGTTAAAACGGAGGTCGATGCAGGTAGATATGGTAATGAGCTCCTCCAGTGTGGCGGGAATCTCCTTGGTGGACAAGGTGTCCTTCACATGGTCTGCCAGTCCCCTCAAGTACAATGGTATAAGGACTTTATCTGGCCACTCCAGCTCAGAGACCAGAGTCTGAAATTGGACGGCGAACTGGCTGACCATGGATGAACCAACCAACAGTTGGAGAGCCGTATCGTGGGTGACACGAGGTCCCAAAAAGATCTGTCTCAGAGTATCCAAGAAGAGAGGAGCACTCTACACCACACGATCATCGCGCTCCCACAATGGCGTTGCCCACTCCAATGCCCTACCTTACAAAAGGGATATGATAAAACCCACTTTTGCACACTCCGTGGGAAAACGTGCAGCCACGAGCTCTAAATGTATGGCACACTGACTGACGAAACCCCGACATTGTTTACTGTCACCAGTGAACTTATCTAGAAGCGGGAGGCGGGAAAAAGTCGGAGCAGGGCTAGCAGAGGACAAACTGGCTGCAGCCACACTAGCAGCCTGAACAGCGACTGCGGTAACATCCACAGCTGAGGTTGTGCGCTCTAGAGTCGCCAACCTACCCTCCAGCTGCTGGATATACCGCTGCAGATGCTGGTCGTCCGCCATTTTACTAGCCAGACCTTGGGCTAGTATACTGATAGGGTCTGCGGAACGCACCAGATAAATATAAATAGTGGGTGCGTTCGCAGCCCGGGGGCCACCGTGCAGGCAGAGCCTGCCGCTAGTAAGATGGCGGTATAGGCAAACTACGTCACATCACAGAGTTGCAAATATAAATACTGTGGCACAATATGGCAGTATAAGCGAACTCTGTTACACCACAGAGTCGCTGAGGTAAAGACGCAGAGATAGATACTGTGTCCTGTTAACTCCACAGGGATACACAGATAACTGCTGTGCGGATAGTAGTCCATGATCATGCAAACAGCAACGCAATCAAGCAATCTCCTCACCGGAGAAGCCGGTATTCTAGGGGCTTATTTCAGCCAAGCCCTAACCACGTACACACGAATCTCCTCACCGGAGGTGCCAGTATTCTAGGGGCTTATTTCAGCCGAGCCCTATCCACATGCGTGCATGATCACACTGGCGCAAAGCACATAATGCAATTGATACTAGTGCATGGCCGCATGGCCATACAACCCTTTTATAGAAGCAACTACAGGGCCTGCCAGAAAAGGACCAATGAGAAACTGTTCAGAACACATGTAGTTTCAGGACCTTCCTGGTGGACCAATAGGAGCTGTTGCAGTATGACCCCTGATCTCCAATGAGAGATCTTACCCTGGGCATGCTCAGAAGGGGAAACGCAGGACTTAGTCCTAAAGACGTCTGCTCGCCGCTGACCAGTACTGGCCACAATAGCAGAACCTGGAGAGGCAGCAGTAAACCTCTGCACAGTGCTAGGCTGAGCAAGACGCTGGGACCAACATCTCTGCTGAGGAGACTCCACTGCGGCCGGAGACGGATGGGGGACTGCAGTGGGAATGGCTCGAGATTCCCCCTGTGCAGAGGTGGGAACTCAACCTCTAACATAATATCACTATATCAATTATCAAGTATGTGCAGATCATATATTTCATGCAGCAATATCAGGTATATCACACTGACCTTTTTGCAATAAACATGACATATGTTAATATCCAAAATGTATCTCATATAGGTGCACAAAAGATATTAATATTAATTCAATTTGTATACATAATGATATACATCTTATATCAATTCATTTGAGATATAAAGTCTTATCAAGCATATTTAATGACTTCATCCATGATACAGAGATATATAAAACTTATCATATGTATTAATGGCAGAACAAAAAATATAAAACTGAATTGCTTCATGAACTTATTAAAGTCTTTCTATATCAAAGTTAGCTATCAAAGAAGAAAAAGTAGATCAAGAATCTCCATTAGATATAGTCAGCCATTAAAGAAAGACAATAGGATAAAAAATCAGCACTGATCTAACGAAGGAATCCTATATCAGACAACATTGGATTAAGTGAAAATCAAATTGAAGACGATTTATACATCTCTTACATTTCTTTCTCACCTACCTAACACCTGTACATTCCCCCGCCATCATAGGGTTATCAAGGGCAAGCAGGGAGAGCCCCCGAGGAGCGGGGTGCCACTGCGCAGGTTTTAGGGTGACAACCTCCGCTGGTAGGTAAGGACACTCAGGCCAGTGTAGGGGTAGGCACCTCCTGTTAGGGTCTGTGGAACGCACCAAATATATGATGTGGAGAGGTGCGTTCGCAGCCCGGGGTCCAACGTGCAGGCGGAGCCTGCTGCTAGTAAAATGGCGCAAGAAGCGAACTCTGTTATCCGCAGAGTCGCCAAAATAAATGCCGTAACGCGCTGTGGCAATATGTGCGAACTTTGTAAATCCACAGAGCCGCTAGAAGGAGTGCCGCAGCGCTATATGGCGATGTGTGCGAATTCACTTAACACAACTGAGTCGCAAAATAAACACACTAGGGCACTGTCTAGCGTTGAAAGCGAACCCTGTTACGTCACAGAGCCGCTGAGACAAACTTCTGTGTCCTGTCAGGCACCGAGGTACACAGTTAACTGCTAAGCGAACATAGAACGTGATCATGCGCTAATGTCCTTGCGGGAGTCACCCATAATCTATGACGTCTGAACGCCAGACCCTGAATACGGCAATCAAACTCCTCACCGGTTATGCCGGTAATCTAGGGCATCTAGGACACCGACCCTGACCAGCTAGCATACCAAACTCCTCACCGATTAAGTCGTTGTTCTAGGGGCTTATTTCAGTCGGGCCCTAACCACACACACGCATGACCACACTGGCGCATAGCATATAAAGATTGATACTAGCGCATGGCGGCCCAGCCATGCTACCCTTTTATTGTAACAGCTACAGGACCTGCCAGAAACAAGGACCAATGAAACTTGTTCCAGAACACCAGTAGTCACAGGACCTTCCTGGCGGACCAATAGGAGCTGCTGCAGTACCTGAGCATGTGACCCCTGATCTCCAATGAGAGATCTCAATCTGGGCATGCTCAGAAGGGGAAAACAAGGACTTTGTCCAAAAGACGTCTGCTCGGCCTAACCGTATGGCCACAATAGCAGAGCCTGGAGGTGCAGCAGTAATACTCTGCACACTGTTCCTCGACCGCGCGTCCAGCTGAGAACGTAGGGAGAATTGTTTCCGAGCATCTCTCTGAAGCCTGAGACAGCGTGGCCACTTCGAAGTCCAGAGTATGAATCGCTACAGACGAGAAGGACTTTGCAAGTCTGTGCCAAGAGAGACCTTCTGTACTCCCACCTACTGCATTCTAACATTGCTAGTGGGAAGTTTGGAGAAATAACTCATCATGAGAATATACCGCACATCCACTCTAGGACGGCGCCAACTCACCTTCTCCCGCGGCCTCCTCGTATGATCTGTGTTCAATTGTGCTCGCTAGTATAGTGGCTGTTCTTAGAGCCAGAGTGTTCTTTTTGTGAACATTGCTCGCAGCTCCAAGACTCTAGTCTCTAGGCCCATAGCTTCAGTCGCCAAAATAAAAATTCATTCTTGGCCTCTTTCCCACTCAATGCCCTAACCTAGTCGCTACGCACTCATATCTTTTTATAACCCGTAGTGTGCTCATCGCTCGATTTCACCGCTCAGTTTAGCCCCCCATGTGATGGTATCGGAGACCTAGCTGTACGTCTCGTAGAACTAGTATGTGAATTATCCTCCTGTGCAGCAGAATGTCTGCAGGTAAAGAACCAGCGGAGCATGCTAGCACAGCGTTTAGGCAGGGATGCTTGTGTATCTACGCGACACCTACTGATGTGTGTGTGTGTGTTCACCATCCTCAATATCACTCAATTCTAACAATGAGCCTACTGTGTCGGTGTCTGTATACATAGAGCCGTAGGTTCTCCTCGCGATGCAGAGAGCTTCAGATCCTCTTGGTTATCTATACCACTAGTGTCCTGTGTAGAATCTGCCAGCCTCGTAGGTACCTTGATATCTAGTGTCTACAGTTGCTGTGTAGTCTGTGCGGCTGTCGCATACTTTGAGTGTGAGACTTCTAACCTTCAGCTAGACCGCTGAGTTGTTTAAATCGGCTGTCGTGTAGAAAGTAAGCTGACACTCTAATCGTAAAGAATATCTAATGAGAAGAGCCATTCACTCTGTTAGGAAAGCTCGAGGTCAGCGCCGCAAGTGTCCGCGCTCTGGCGGCGCTGTGGACTCGTACAGCCCTCTCCTTGGAATGCATCTGATATGGGCAATCTCATGTCGGGCCTATTAACAAATAACAATGAGTTCCCAAAAATGCCTGTTTTCCCGGCTGACAAACCTTCTCCACAAGTTCCCATACAGATCGCCAGACCTGGCAAACGATCGAAGCGGAAAGAAACACGAGACCGACCCATAGAACAATGAAGGCTAACCTAGGATAAACCCTTACTCTTAATGCGGATGACTGACCGTTATAGATAGTTAGGTGAGAATCGGAGTCATGGATTCACCCGCGATGCGTGAGTTAAGATACATGACGCACCTAGTATCTTTTGTATTGTGTGTGCACACATAGGACAAATGGCTCGCAAAGATGATTTTCAGATCCTGGTAGCAAGAAGTGTCTCATTTGTCCACCAGTTATCTCCAGACATCCCTGTGTCTGTGCTGGATACAATAGTTGTCGTCGACTCTACCGCAAGTGACCAAAAGGATATCCCCGGCTCTAGCGCTACCACTCACACAATTCAGTTACTCTCAAACAATCACCCAATCCGTCCCAGAGTCCCAGTCCAGGATCGCGCTCACCGATAGCGAAAGAACAGAGATTTTAAACATCCTAAAGAACAAATGTGCAAAATCACGTGTAGTCGATCGCATATTGTTCTTCCTCTCTCAGCGAACTATCGCTATGATTCTGCTCGTAAAATTCGGAGGACACTGCGCCGGTTCTGGCTCTACGTTCGTACCAAAGATGTTTACTCTACGTCCGGTGACTGCTGCCACTGGCTAGTGATCTAGAAGATATAAGAAAAGATAGATTGTTGCCAACTCATTACTACTGTATGATGTGAAAAGACAATCTCGTCTGTCCAACCGACGCCACACCTACTCAGACCACGCTCTCCACAATGGTTAAAAGATTGTCGAGGTAATATCTCATCAACCACTCACGCCACTACACCAGACACACCATGCAATTCCATTTTGTGAGTGACTTAAAGAAGCGTCTATCGTCTCGGGCCTTGGACGTTACCAACTAAATAGATTGGTTCGTCATGTCCTAAGTATTGAATCCTTGGTCGCAAGCCTCAACGTAGCTAATCACAAAGTCCGATCGTACCGAATCATTCTGTGTCTCAGTTGCAGCCATGAATCCTGCTGACTAGCTCGTCAAGACACTACCTTACGAGAATTAGTAGCCAGTCATCGATATAGCCTCCGCGCCCTCTACCTTCTCACCAGCCTCGATGTGTTTGATAGTCTTATTTTTTCCTTCACGGCGCCATCAGGAACAAAGCCATACCGTACAATAAAACTCTCACGCCTATCAACTGTCCAGACAATTCCAATCGTTTCATCCACATGAGAATCCATCCCACACACCACTCACGGTCCCCAACTACGCCAGAAGGCACAACACCCAAGATATGTCCTCGCCACAGCACATCACTGCAGACATTCTGCCTACCAACCCTCTTTCCAACACATAATAAAGCGGCTCCCACCCACCAAACACCACACCCCCCCCCCCCCACACTAGATCACGCACCCATACAAAAACCAACAAAACAACTTCAAACCAAACCAACCCCCCACCTCCCACCACCCCCCACCCAACCTGTGCCTCCCAATAACCACAAGCCGAGAAAGACGCCCCGTCAAGCAGAAATACCAACTCAATCCCCCCCCCCCCACACACCAACCACGCCGCTCCCCACGCAATTACCAAATCTCCCCGGAACTTGGCACACATAACATAGGTCTTGCCTCCAGGGGGCGTCAAGTGTACTTTGTTACTTCTCAGCTCTGATTAATCAGCGAGTCCGGGGCCAGAAGGTTCCTCCACTAAGAGCATCTGTTGCATCTTTGTCGTGCCAAGAGCCAAAAACATTCGGACTATGATCACTGTATACACATCCACAGCCTCAAGAACGAGATTCGCCTCTCTACGCGCTCCCTTCCCTCAGGAATGCAGTATGTGCGTCATACGCGCATGACGACAAACAGTAACCGCTGACGTACCAAATTCACGTGCGTCGCCGCATCTCGGTCCCTCTTGATTCAACCAATACCCAACCTTTACATAACCTTTAAACGAGTATCATGTTTTCCCATATTCCTACTGCTGCCCACATACCTCCGCCGACGCGACCTTAAGACAGTGCAATGCAGATGTCGAAATTCTCACTCTTAAACGCGCGAGAACTCGTTAGATAACAAAATGCCGACAACTCTACCACTGTACGCGCTTTCCTATCCTATCACACACATAAACAATTCCCCTAAACCCCACTCCCCCAAAAATCTCCTATTTGTACGTAGCTTTGTGATTCAAACCATTGTAATGTATAATTATGTCAATAATCTTCCCGCTCATACTTAGAGTGTCTCTGTGTATCTAACACGTTAATCGCTCCACAATACGTAAACCGCTGAATAACTCAGACTAATGCCTTATCGTCCGGTGTGCAATGGCCTGAATTCTGAGACTGTGTGTCTATCCGGGCATACATTCGTGCCTGGGTGCTGTATACCACAGTCTCCTAAACACTCGCAAAGTCCCCACGCCACATTGTCTCCAGATAGATGAAGCTATGCCGGCTCATGTCCTTCATGGATAGCAGTTACTTTCTATCTCCCGAGCTACAGCCACTGGAAATATAATTCATGTTCGCTGAGATTTTTGCTGACACGCACACGCGCATACCATCGACAGTATTCGAGACAGAATATGAAATGCAACGGATAAGCTTAATATTTCATGTGCTATGACCCTAGCCATATGAGTGCATCGAACGTTATATTGGAAGAACGGGATCTGCTACTATCGCATCTTCTCTTCAGTCTGTGGTACATTCACCCTTCGTGCCACGATGCAGGGCGTGACATTGCACTCGCTACATTCACTCTTATGAGACCAGTAGAGATAGAGTCGTGAGTATACAGAGGCATCGCCGTGGAGACGCCAGTCAGCCATGTAAGATACAAGTACCAGCGATTGGTCTTCTCAACCTGATAGCGCTCTGAGGCTTGTTATGACTAGCTAATATGGGAGCAGCGTGTTAATAGAAGTGATTCTAACTTACAACTTTGAGGAGTCTGAGCACACGCATTTTTGTCCGTTACTACCTCGCCTGAATATTGTAGCGCTGACTCTTGTCGCACGCGGTGGAGATGTGGTAAGACGTGAGTGGTACTTCCTAATGATATCGGGGAATGCGTGACCATTACGAAGTAGTCATGAATGATGCACCTGTAGTGTACTCATGTAATGACCTCCGAGCGTTTTCCAAGACTTTGTCAATGGACATCTTCGGGATAAGTCTCTCCAACCTTGGTCGTAGGTCTATCTGGATTGATTATACACATCTTTCCACCTCTAATATACACCCCTTATATCATAATTCCTATACATCTCCCCATACCCTTCCAATTCCCATAAATTTAACTAACTATGCCAATACAGTTTTAGCTGGTACTCTTTACCTTTCTTGGATATAATCATCTCCCCCCTTTGAAATGTTCACATTATCTTCCCCCAAACCTTCATATCATCCATTCAAGACCCCCCACATACAATCGGGGCAGCACTAAGATGGTAGAGTTAATTCGATTGTCAATTGCTCATATCGACCAGTTGCCCTTATAATGAGCTCAGTGTCATTCCTCCATTTTCTACCTATTTTTTTCGCGTTAATTAACATAGCCATCAATTAAGACTTCGCTGCATACCCCCCCTCCCCCCTTCCCCTTTTGATTTCTCTTAACGAATGAGTTCCCGCGCGCCGCCGCCCCACGGGAGTAAGCATGTACGGGGCACCGGTTCTTTGCCCAGTCCATCACAGACCTTTTAATTTTGGCCCGGATCCTAGGGCCGGCAGGCCCCCCGCGCCCTGCCCCGCCCACTCCACCTCCATAAGCCAATACCCCATCCAACTACCACTGGCGTTGAGTTGTTCATAACCAAGGAACCCAAGCGGTACTTAATAGATAAAAGGACTCCAGCTCAAAACATACTTTTCTCTAACTAGCATAAAGGGAGAATTGCCGTATTTTTTATATTAATTTAAATGAGGTTTCGAAAGACCTCTTCAAGGACTCAGGGACATCTCTCCGGTGGGATATTAGTCAAAGTCAATATCTGGAGAGGAAGATGAAGCAGTTATATCATCCTAGATAGATACGACCAAGGTGGAGAGCTTATCCAGGAAGATGTCACATTGAACCAAAAGTCTTGGGAAATACGGCTGAGAGTGCTTGTCTTGGGGCATTACAGAGAACAAAGGGCATCATCAGATATTCGTAATGCCCATCCCTGGTATTAAAAGCCGTCTTCCATTCGTCCCCCTCACGGATGCGAATCAGGTTATAAGCACCGCGCAGATCTAGTTTAGTGAATACCCTTGCTCCCCGAAGCCTATCAAAGAGCTCAGAAATCAGGGGCAACGGGTACTTGTTCTTAATGGTGATGGGGTTAAGACCCCTGTAATCAATACACGGACGTAATTCTCCGTTCTTCTTCTGCACGAAGAAGAATCCCACCCCTGCCGGTGACACCGACTTCCTAATGAACCCTCTTGCTAGGTTCTCCTGAATATATTGCGACATGGCCTCTGTCTCAGGAAGAGAGAGGGGATAGACCCTTCCCCGAGGAGGTTCTGCGCCAGGCAAGAGGTCGATAAGACAGTCATAGGGGTGATGAGGCGGAAGAGTCTCCGCAGCCTTCTTGGAGAACACATCTGCATATGACCAATAGCACTTGGGAAGTGGAGTAAGATCTGCCGGTAACTCAGTAGTGGTAACCTGAACGCAACTCCTGACACATCTGCCTCTACATGCATCACTCCAACCCAGTATCCTACCCGAAGTCCACTCTATATGTGGGGAGTGGAAACGGAGCCAAGGTATACATAGTAGGATCTCGTCTATTCCCTCGGGAAGGACGAGTAGGGAAATAAGCTCCTGATGGGAAGGGGATACAGACAATGCAAGAGGAACAGTTTGGTGTGTTATTTGTGAGGGCAATGTCGACCCATTCACTACCCGGACAGTCACTGATTTGTCAAGTGCCACCAGAGGTATTGCGTGACGACGAGCAAAGTTAGAGGACATGAAGTTCCCCTCTGCTCCTGAGTCCACGCAAAGCTCGACTGTAAGTGTGGAAGAGTCTACAGTGACTGTCCCTTTAAATGTCATCTTGGAGGAAAATGCCGCTGTCTCTAGTGAACCTCCTCCCAGGGCCACTAGACGCGATCGCTTCCCCGATCGCTGTGGACATTTGTTGGCATAGTGTCCTGTCTGCTGACAAAGGTTACAGACCACGGCTACTCGGAATGTCCAAGACTTAGGTCCTGCTTGAGGAAACTCTGTGGCCTTTTGGGGTTCGGATGCCAGATCGGGGGATTCGAGAGGTTTGGCAAAGGTGGGAGCCAACCGAATCCTCTGCCTACACTGGGCCCGCTCCAACCTCCGCTCGTGAAAACGGAGGTCGATGCGGGTAGATATGGAGATAAGCTTCTCCAGTGTGGCGGGAATCTCCCTGGTAGCCAAAGAGTCTTTAACATGGTCAGCCAGTCCTCGCCAGTAGACTGGAATGAGAACTTTATCCGACCAGTCTAGCTCAGAGGCCAGAGTCCGAAACTGGACGAAAAACTGACTGACCAAAGATGAACCCTGTGCCAATGCCAGCAGTTGTAGCGCCGTATCGTGGGTGACCTGAGGTCCTAAAAAGACCTTTTTAAGAGCCTCCAGGAAACCAGGAGCACTCCGCACCACACGATCGTCGCGCTCCCACAGCGGCGTTGCCCACTCCAACGCTCTGCCCGAGAGTAGAAACAGTACAAAACCCACTTGTGTTATATTTTGGTAGCTGAGGAGAGCAGGCAAAAAACGGCAATACACCAGAGAGGTTGGAATCTACTGGATTGCAGTACCCTGACTAACCACCACAACTAAAGGCAGCCGTGGAGCGTACCTACGTTGGTCCTAGACGCCTCGTCACAGCCTGAGAAGCTAACTACACCTAAAGATAGAAAGAGGAAAACTATCTGCCCCGGAGCAGATCCCCAAAGAACATAGGAAGCCCCCAAACATGTAATGGCGGTTAGACAAGAGGAAATACAGACACAGACAGAAAATAGTATGAGCAGACGTTGGGGCACAATCTTCCTAGAAAGAAAAGGATAGAAAGGACACTTACTGCAATCCCAAAAAACCCTAAAAAGTACCAACACTACTAATTACAAAAACACCTGAGATCACACGACCTCTACCACCTAAATTAGTTCTCTGGTGTAACAAAACTAAGCCGCAGCCACTGAAAATACTGGAAAAGGCAAAAGAACAAATAACAGAGGCTCAGATAAACTGAGAGGAGCACAAGCCCCCGAGGGGACCTGGCTGACCTCCACAAGAGTGCAGGAAACAATGCAAAAAGCAAACACAAAAATACAAGCAGAAAAAAACTTATCTGTTAGCAGAAGATGCAGGCAAAAAACAGCAAGCTTCCAAGAGAACCAGGAACAAAGTTGAGACAAGAACAATTGATCACCGGCAACCCTGATGGGAGGGAACCTCCCTTATATAAGACCAGTCTGTAACTCCTGATCGCCAATCTTCACAATCTTCATTGAATGGTTTAGTACTGTTTGTAACCACCAGAGGGAGCTCCCGCTCAGAATTCATTTCTAACACATTCACAACAGTACCCCCCCTTGAGTCGGGGTCACCGAACCCTCACTTGGGCAACCAGGTCGGTCAGGATGAGCTCTGTGATACGCACAGATCAGTCTCTTAGCATGGATGTCCGAAGCAAACACCCAAGAATTGTCCTCCTGACCATAACCTCTCCACTTAACCAAATACTGGAGTTTCCGTCTAGAAAAACGAGAATCCAATATTTTCTCAACCACATACTCCAGATTGCCCTCAACCAAAACAGGGTCAGGAGGCACAGCCATAGGAACCACTGGCTCGACAAACCTATTCAATAAGGACTTGTGGAACACGTTATGGATCTTAAATGTCCCTAGAAGAAGTAAACGAAAGGAAACAGGATTAAGAATCTCCATGATCTTATAAGGTCCAATGAATCTAGGCTTAAACTTAGGAAATGCAACTCTCATAGGGATATTTCTTGAGGACAACCAGACCAAGTCCCCCACTTCAAACCGAGGACCATCAGTCCTATGCCGGTTGGCAAACCGCTGGGCCCTTTCCTGAGAGAGGGACAACCTCTCCACTACCTAGTCCCAAATCTGCTGCATACGCTCCACAACAGAGTCAACACCCGGACAGACAGAAGCCTCCGTCTGTCCCGAAGAAATCGAGTGTGAAACCCAAAATTGCAGAAAAATGGAGACATCAAAGTGGCAGAGCTAGCTCTATTATTAAGAGCAAACTCAGTCAAAGGCAATAAAGAGACCCAGTCATCCTGATCAGCAGACACAAAGCATCTCAGATAAGTCTCCAATGTCTGGTTTGTTCTCTCAGTTTGTCCATTGGTCTGAGGATGAAAAGCCGAGGAGAAAGACAATTGAACACCAAGATTAGAACAAAAAGTCCTCCAAAATCTGGAAATAAACTGGACTCCTCTGTCAGACACAATGTTCTCAGGAATGCCGTGTAACCAAACCACGTGCTGAAGGAACAAAGGCACCAATTCAGAGGAGGAAGGCAACTTAGGTAATGGCACAAGATATATCATTTTGGAAAACCTATCACAAATCACCCAGATAACTGTCATTCTCTGAGAAACAGGGAGGTCGGAAATTAAATCCATAGAGATATGGGTCCATGGTCTCTTGGGCACAGGCAATGGCATCAACAAACCACTAGAGCGAGAGCAAGGCTTGGAACGAGAGCAAGTCCCGCAGGACTGCATAAATTCCCTATCAAAAAACTGACCGGCACATCCAAACTTAGATTCAGTGTGAACAGGTGCTAAACCTAGAGTCACCAACTCATATACATACAAGAAGAAAGGTAGCACACTGTAGCGCTATAGCTTGCAAACACGAAATATGAAAAATATGAAAAATGAATTATATCATTACCTTAGAAATATGAAAAATTGAGAAGTCTTAGCGCATAAGATGGCCAAATTATGTGAGCCTGATAGCCACGTCAAGGCTCTTCTCGTATATCAGGTCCCTAACTAATGCCTATCCTCGCTTTAGAAAAGTCTGTCTGCATGGGAACCTATGAATCCTCTTTTCAGACTAAAATCTACATCTCTGTGGAGGGGTGATGAACCTGCTGTAATTAAAAGGCCTGTGACCACCAGGTGGAGTGCTCAGGCAGAAGGTAAATGAATACATATCTGCCTGAGCACTCCACCTGGTGGTCACAGGCCTTTTAATTACAGCAGGTTCATCACCCCCCCACAGAGATGTAGATTTTAGTCTGAAAAGAGGATTCATAGGTTCCCATGCAGACAGACTTTTCTAAAGCGAGGATAGGCATTAGTTAGGGACCTGATATACGAGAAGAGCCTTGACGTGGCTATCAGGCTCACATATTTTGGCCATCTTATGCGCTAAGACTTCTCAATTTTTCATATTTCTAAGGTAATGATGTAATTCATTTTTCATATTTTTCATATTTCGTGTTTGCAAGCTATAGCGCTACAGTGTGCTACCTTTCTTCTTGTATGTATATGAGTTGGTGACTCTAGGTTTAGCACCTGTTCACACTGAATCTAAGTTTGGATGTGCCGGTCAGTTTTTTGATATGTATTCATTTACCTTCTGCCTGAGCACTCCACCTGGTGGTCACAGGCCTTTTAATTACAGCAGGTTCATCACCCCTCCACAGAGATGTAGATTTTAGTCTGAAAAGAGGATTCATAGGTTCCCATGCAGACAGACTTTTCTAAAGCGAGGATAGGCATTAGTTAGGGACCTGATATACGAGAAGAGCCTTGACGTGGCTATCAGGCTCACATATTTTGGCCATCTTATGCGCTAAGACTTCTCAATTTTTCATATTTCTAAGGTAATGATGTAATTCATTTTTCATATTTTTCATATTTCGTGTTTGCAAGCTATAGCGCTACAGTGTGCTACCTTTCTTCTTGTATGTATATGAGTTGGTGACTCTAGGTTTAGCACCTGTTCACATTGAATCTAAGTTTGGATGTGCCGGTCAGTTTTTTGATATGTATTCATTTACCTTCTGCCTGAGCACTCCACCTGGTGGTCACAGGCCTTTTTAATTACAGCAGGTTCATCACCCCTCCACAGAGATGTAGATTTTAGTCTGAAAAGAGGATTCATAGGTTCCCATGCAGACAGACTTTTCTAAAGCGAGGATAGGCATTAGTTAGGGACCTGATATACGAGAAGAGCCTTGACGTGGCTATCAGGCTCACATAATTTGGCCATCTTATGCGCTAAGACTTCTCAATTTTTCATATTTCTAAGGTAATGATGTAATTCATTTTTCATATTTTTCATATTTCGTGTTTGCAAGCTATAGCGCTACAGTGTGCTACCTTTCTTCTTGTATGTATATGAGTTGGTGACTCTAGGTTTAGCACCTGTTCACACTGAATCTAAGTTTGGATGTGCCGGTCAGTTTTTTGATATGTATTCATTTACCTTCTGCCTGAGCACTCCACCTGGTGGTCACAGGCCTTTTAATTACAGCAGGTTCATCACCCCTCCACAGAGATGTAGATTTTAGTCTGAAAAGAGGATTCATAGGTTCCCATGCAGACAGACTTTTCTAAAGCGAGGATAGGCATTAGTTAGGGACCTGATATACGAGAAGAGCCTTGACGTGGCTATCAGGCTCACATAATTTGGCCATCTTATGCGCTAAGACTTCTCAATTTTTCATATTTCTAAGGTAATGATGTAATTCATTTTTCATATTTTTCATATTTCGTGTTTGCAAGCTATAGCGCTACAGTGTGCTACCTTTCTTCTTGTATGTATATGAGTTGGTGACTCTAGGTTTAGCACCTGTTCGCACTGAATCTAAGTTTGGATGTGCCGGTCAGTTTTTTATATGTATTCATTTACCTTCTGCCTGAGCACTCCACCTGGTGGTCACAGGCCTTTTAATTACAGCAGGTTCATCACCCCTCCACAGAGATGTAGATTTTAGTCTGAAAAGAGGATTCATAGGTTCCCATGCAGACAGACTTTTCTAAAGCGAGGATAGGCATTAGTTAGGGACCTGATATACGAGAAGAGCCTTGACGTGGCTATCAGGCTCACATAATTTGGCCATCTTATGTGCTAAGACTTCTCAATTTTTCATATTTCTAAGGTAATGATGTAATTCATTTTTCATATTTTTCATACTTCGTGTTTGCAAGCTATAGCGCTACAGTGTGCTACCTTTCTTCCTGTATGTATATGAGTTGGTGACTCTAGGTTTAGCACCTGTTCACACTGAATATAAGTTTGGATGTGTCGGTCAGTTTTTTGATATGTATTCATTTACCTTCTGCCTGAGCACTCCACCTGGTGGTCACAGGCCTTTTAATTACAGCAGGTTCATCACCCCTCCACAGAGATGTAGATTTTAGTCTGAAAAGAGGATTCATAGGTTCCCATGCAGACAGACTTTTCTAAAGCGAGGATAGGCATTAGTTAGGGACCTGATATACGAGAAGAGCCTTGACGTGGCTATCAGGCTCACATAATTTGGCCATCTTATGCGCTAAGACTTCTCAATTTTTCATATTTCAAAGGTAATGATGTAATTCATTTTTCATATTTTTCATATTTCGTGTTTGCAAGCTATAGCGCTACAGTGTGCTACCTTTCTTCTTGTATGTATATGAGTTGGTGACTCTAGGTTTAGCACCTGTTCACACTGAATCTAAGTTTGGATGTGCCGGTCAGTTTTTTGATATGTATTCATTTACCTTCTTCCTGAGCACTCCACCTGGTGGTCTCAGGCCTTTTAATTACAGCAGGTTCATCACCCCTCCACAGAGATGTAGATTTTAGTCTGAAAAGAGGATTCATAGGTTCCCATGCAGACAGACTTTTCTAAAGCGAGGATAGGCATTAGTTAGGGACCTGATATACGAGAAGAGCCTTGATGTGGCTATCAGGCTCACATAATTTGGCCATCTTATGCGCTAAGACTTCTCAATTTTTCATATTTCTAAGGTAATGATGTAATTCATTTTTCATATTTTTCATATTTCGTGTTTGCAAGCTATAGCGCTACAGTGTGCTACCTTTCTTCTTGTATGTATATGAGTTGGTGACTCTAGGTTTAGCACCTGTTCACACTGAATCTAAGTTTGGATGTGCCTGTCAGTTTTTTGATATGTATTCATTTACCTTCTGCCTGAGCACTCCACCTGGTGGTCACAGGCCTTTTAATTACAGCAGGTTCATCACCCCTCCACAGAGATGTAGATTTTAGTCTGAAAAGAGGATTCATAGGTTCCCATGCAGACAGACTTTTCTAAAGCGAGGATAGGCATTAGTTAGGGACCTGATATACGAGAAGAGCCTTGACGTGGCTATCAGGCTCACATAATTTGGCCATCTTATGCGCTAAGACTTCTCAATTTTTCATATTTCTTAGGTAATGATGTAATTCATTTTTCATATTTTTCATATTTCGTGTTTGCAAGCTATAGCGCTACAGTGTGCTACCTTTCTTCTTGTATGCATAAATTCCCTGACGTCACGAGACAAAGTAGGCCACCAAAAGGACCGACTAACCAAGTCTCTGGTACCAAAAATTCCGGGATGACCGACCAACGCGGAACAATGAATCTCAGACATCACACTCTTTTTCCACCGGTCTGGGACAAACAATTTCCCAATAGGGCAGCGCTCGGGTTTATCCTCTTGACACCCTTCCAGAGCCAGTCTCAAATTGGGCGAGATGGCGGAAAGAACTACACCCTCTTTCAAAATAACAGCAGGATCAGATAACTCAGGAGAGTCCGCAAGGAAACTCCTCGATAGGGCATCCGCCTTAACATTCTTAGTGCCAGGAAGAAAGGAAACCACAAAATTAAAACGTGTGAAAAACAAGGCCCACCTGGCCTGTCTAGGATTAAGTCGCTTGGCTGATTCCAGATAAACCAGATTCTTATGGTCCGTGAGGACCACCACCTGATGTTTGGCTCCCTCCAGCCAATGTCTCCTCTCTTCAAAAGCCCACTTCATGGCCAATAACTCCTGATTACCCACGTCATAATTACGTTCAGTTGGAGAAAATTTTCGAGAGAAATAGGCACAAGGATTACTTTTAGAGGTCTCTGGATCTCTTTGGGACAAAACGGCACCTGCCCCAATTTCAGAGGCATCAACCTCCACCTGAAATGGCAGAGAAACATCAGGCTGCCATAGAACAGGAGCAGAAGTGAATCTCTGCTTAAGTACCTGAAACGCAGAGACTGCCTCAGGAGGCCAATTCACCACATCAGAACCCTTTTTGGTCAAATCAGTCAATGGTTTAACAATAACAGAGAAATTACCAATACATTTACGATAAAAATTGGCAAAACCCAAGAATCTCTGAAGAGCCTTTAATGAAGTAGGTTGGACCCAATCACAGATGGCCTGAACCTTGACCGGGTCCATTTCAATAACCGATGGGGACAAAATGAATCCCAGAAATGAGATCCTCTGTACGCCAAAGAGACACTTTGATCCCTTCACATACAGAGCATTCTCTCTCAAAATCTGGAACACAGTCCGAACATGTTTCACATGAGAGTCCCAGTCATAGGAAAAAATCAAGATATCATCCAAATAAACAATCAGAAATTTATCCACAAAATCCCTGAAAATGTCATTCATGAAGGACTGGAAGACAGAAGGAGCATTAGTGAGCCCAAAGGGCATCACTAGGTACTCAAAATGCCCCTCTGGGGTATTGAATGCCATCTTCCATTCATCCCGTGCTTAATGCAAATAAGGTTATACGCCCCCCTGAGGTCAAGCTTGGTAAACCAAGTAGCACTTTTCACCCTGGAAAACAGGTCAGAAATCAAGGGTAATGGATACTGATATTTCACAGTGATTTTGTTAAAGAGACGATAATCAATAACCAACGAAAAAACCAGCACCCAAGGGTGAAGAGTATGGTCTGATATGACCCTTCTCCAATGACTCCTTGATATAAGACCGCATAGTGTCATGTTCAGGTACAGTCAAGTTAAAAAGGCGACCTTTAGGGAATTTACTACCAGGCACTAATTCAATAGCGCAGTCATAGCTCCTATGGGGGGGCAAGGATGCAGATTTACTTTCGCTAAACACATCAGAAAAATCAGTCAAAAAGTCAGGAACATCCTGAGCCTGGGGAGAGGCAGAAAAAACAGGAGTGTTGGCATTAACATTGGCAGCCCCAACTGGTTACAGGCACAGATTTCCAATACAAAACAGGATTATGAGACTGTAACCAAGGGAAACCTAGTACAATTATGTCATGCAGATTATACAGCACCAAAAATTTGCAACTCTCCTGATGATCAGGTTCAACCCTCATTATCACCTGAGTAGAGAACTGGGGTTTATTCTCAGCCAAAGGGGTAGAATCAATCCCCAGTAGGGGAATAGACTTCCGTAGGGGTATCAAGGGAAACCCACAATGTTTAGCAAAATCAAAATCCATCAGGTTAATAGCTGCTCCCGAATCAACAAAAGCCTGAGCAGAAAATGTGGACAGGGAGCAAATCAGGGTAACAGTCAACAGAAATTTAGTCTGAACACTACCCAAGACAACTGAGCGTGCAAAACGTCTTCCCCGCTTAGGGCAGACTGAAATAGCATGAGAGGCGTCACCACAGTAGAAACATAACCCATTGCGTTTTCGAAACTCATGACGCTGTGCCCCAGAATCCACTCTATCACACTGCATGGGTTCAGAAGCTGGTTCACAAGGCAACACTATTCCACGCATACCTCTACGCTCACGCAAACGTCTGTCAATTTGAATCGCTAATGACATAGAATCATTGAGACCAGAGGGAGCAGGGAAACCCACCATAACATCTTTTACATTCTCTGACAGACCCTTCCGAAAAAGGGCTGCCAAAGCATAATCATTCTGTCAGGAATCGAACCCAGTGTCTCTTGTCCACCGGCCAGCAGCTCTACCATCTGAGCTATTCTGCTGGCTACAAAGTTCCTTGCTGAACCCGGATACCATTGACTGTTCTTCCTGATCGGCTTCACCCAGTGCTCTCGTTTGGCCTCTGATTGCCAATTACACACCCTATATAAACCTGGCCCTGTGGGTGTGTCATTGCGAGATTATTGTGCTTCCAGCCTTTAGTCAAGCTCTTTCTCCTGCTGTTCCTGCCGCTACAAACACTGCTCTCCTGTGAACTGACCTCGGCCTGCCACCTGACTACGTTATCTGCCTGCTCCTCTGCTACCGAACTGCCTTTCCTGTGTACCGACCTCCGGCTGCCACCTGACTACGTTATCTGCCTGCTCCTCTGCTACAAACAGTGCTCTCCTGTGAACTGACCTCGGCCTGCCACCTGACTACGTTATCTGCCTGCTCCTCTGCTACCGAACTGCCTTTCCTGTGTACCGACCTCCGGCTGCCACCTGACTACGTTATCTGCCTGCTCCTCTGCTACAAACACTGCTCTCCTGCGAACTGACCTCGGCCTGCCACCTGACTACGCTATCTGCCTCTGCTTCCCTAGTGTTTGCAGTAACATCGGCTCCAACCCAGACGGGATCCTGACAGAATAATCTCGCGCCAAAATGGAGTCCGCTGTGAACACCCTGAGGCGGCAAGTTACGGAGCTTCAAAGTTTTTGTACTGATTCTCAAGGAAAATATTCCAAGTTACAAACTGATTTCACGGTGATACAACAGGAAGTAATTGAGCTACAAAAACAACTTCTGGACGTGCGCAATTCAGGGTCCGAATCAAACGCGCGGCTGCCTGCAAAGTTCAGTGGGGATCGCCAGCAGTACCGAGGATTCCTCAATCAATGCCGCATATACTTCCAGATGCAACCTGCTCCCTTTACCAGTGAGAGGAAGAAAGTTTTTTTCATGATAAATCTCCTGACGGATGAAGCTCTTGCTTGGGCTTCACCTTATGTAGAAAAGGACTATGACCTCCTTAATGACCTGGAAGCCTTCACCGCAGCTATGAATCAAGTTTTTGATGACCCAAACCGCTGTGCCACAGCAGAAACCAAATTACATAATTTGCGCCAAGGACGTCGCTCTGTTGCGGAATACACATCGGAGTTCCGTCGCTGGGTGGCCGACACCACCTGGAATCCAGCGGCCCAGAGAAGTCAATTTCGACGAGGGTTATCAGAACCAGTGAAAGACGAGCTTGCCAGGGTTGAGACCCCTGACCAGTTGGAGGACTTTATTCAACTATGTATCCGGATTGACCAGAGACTTACTGAAAGGAGAAAGGAGAGACTGCGAGCACTTGGGAATAGCCCTGGCTTCTCATTTTCAGCATCGGACCACCAAGAAAAGACGCAAGGCGTGTCTGAACCGATGCAGATCGACGTCATCCGAAGACCACTCTCTGCACAGGAGAAGGAGAGGCGACGTGCAGAACATCTCTGCCTCTATTGTGGGGACCCTGGACACTATGCCATCAACTGTCCTAACAAAAGGACTATAGCCTTTACCAACAACAGGTCTGCCAGCAATATGGACCTTTCTCAGCAGTCGGATTCCATCTTGCAGACTATCTCATCAGTAACGCCAGAAATAGACAAAATACATACTACATCATCTCATTTTGTTATCCCCATTCAGGTTGTAATGGGCACCCAAAAAATACAATGCTCTGCCCTGTTGGATTCGGGAGCAGGAGGAAATTTTATGGACTTAAAATTTACACGTGATAATAATATTTCCAGTAGGACCAAATCCACACCAATTGAAATGGAAACTGTGGATGGATCACCTTTGTCTTCTGGACCTGTCACGCATGAGACAATCGAACTGGAGATTTGTATCGAACCGGATCATCATGAAGCTGTCAGTTTCCACCTTATTTCATCTCCGAAATTTCCGGTTATTCTAGGGATCCCCTGGTTTTCAGTCCATAACCCTTCTATCAACTGGGCATCAAGGACCATCACCTTTCCATCTGACTACTGTAAGAATAATTGTCATAAGGAACCCCCTGTTCTCCAACAAGTCCAAATCTCTGAGATTTCGCATGAGAAGGAAGAGAAACTACCACCTCAATATCAGCAGTTCTCTGATGTCTGCAGTAAGAAGAAAGCAGATCAATTACCTCCTCACCGTCCTTACGACTGTCCCATTGAATTGCTGCCAGGAGCAACCATTCCATTTGGACGGATTTACAATCTTTCCGAACCTGAATTGAAGGTATTAAGAAAGTTCCTGGATGAAAATTTAGAGAAAGGCTTTATTCGACCTTCCACATCTCCAGCTGGGGCACCCCTGTTCTTTGTTGAAAAGAAAGACTCCACTCTGCAGCCATGTATTGACTACAGAGAGATGAATAATATCACTGTCAAGAATCGCTACCCGCTACCCTTGATTCCTGAACTATTTGAGAGACTCCGTTCTGCGAAAATCTTTACGAAGCTGGATCTTAGAGGGGCTTACAACCTCATACGGATTTGCCCAGGAGATGAGTGGAAGACCGCCTTCAGAACAGATATGGACATTTTGAATCTCTGGTTATGACCTTTGGCATTAGCAATGCCCCAGCCACCTTTCAACATTTTATTAATGATGTATTTCGAGATTTCTTGGACCAATTCGTTGTGGCTTATCTCGATGACATTCTTATATTTTCAGGCTCCTTGGAAGAGCATCGCAGGCATGTCCAGTTAGTCCTGGAACGACTACAGGAGAACCATCTTTACATTAAACTTGAAAAATGTGAGTTTGAACAAACCAGTATCCAATTTCTGGGATATATCATCTCCCCAGAAGGTCTGAGCATGGATCCCAGCAAAATCAATGCTTTAGTGGACTGGCCTGTTCCAAGAAATTTAAAAGACGTCCAGCGTTTCATAGGATTTGCAAATTTTTACCGAAAATTTATAAAGAACTTTTCACGGATCATACTACCAATTACTACACTAACAAAAAAGACCAAAGCATTTTTCTGGTCTCCGGAGGCACAGGAGGCTTTTGACAAGTTGAAAACTCTTTTTACATCTGCTCCATTGTTAGTACACCCAAATCCTGAATTGCCATTTACTGTCAAAGTGGACACCTCGGACTCTGCAGTGGGAGCCATTCTGTCTCAGCGAGTTGGGGACAAGATGCAACTTCACCCATGTGCGTTTCTTTCCCACACCATGTCATCTGCAGAAAAGAACTACGACATCGGTAATAAAGAACTGTTAGCCATTAAAGTTGCCTTCTCCGAGTGGAGACATCTTCTGGAAGGTGCCAATCACCCTGTGACTGTCCTCACGGACCACAAGAATCTTGAATTCCTCCGTACAGCAAAAAGATTGTCTGCAAGACAAGCACGATGGGCCTTATTTTTCTCAAGATTCAATTTTATAATTTCTTATCGGCATGGTTCAAGAAATGGCAAGGCTGACGCCCTGTCCAGGATGTGTTCGGAACCTCAGGAGAGGTCTAGTAATGACGATACAATTCTAGGCCCTAAAATTTTTTTGGGAATATTGCACTCTAGAGGACTATGTAATAGAATTAAAGATGGATATCAAGAGGACTCTTTCCTTAACCATCCTTCGGAAGACATCGATCTTTCATTCAAAGAGGGGTTTTGGATGCAGAAACACAAAATATATGTACCTGAATCTTCTCGCCTTGAAGTCCTCAAAAGTGTCCATGATTCTAAACTGGCAGGACATCCTGGAGTTGCAAAAACACAAGACTTACTACTTTGTTTCTTTTGGTGGCCTAATTGTAGGAAGGATGTGAGGAAATATGTTTCAACCTGTTTAACATGCGCACGAAACAAGACCCCACGATCGTCTCCTCTAGGACTCTTGCAACCACTCCCAGTTCCATCCAGGCCTTGGGGATCTATTTCCATGGATTTTATTGTGGAACTACCCCCTTCCAAACAGATGACCGTCATCCTTGTCATAGTGGACCGACTCACAAAAATGGCCCACTTTATTCCAACTGAAGGAATTCCTACTGCTTAAAAAACTGCAGAACTGATGATCAAAGAGGTATTCAGGTTACATGGAATTCCTGACAACGTGGTGTCTGACAGAGGCGTTCATTTTACGTCAAAATTTTGGAAGAGTTTCTGTACAGCCTTGGGAGTCACGGTGAATCTTTCTACCGCTTTCCATCCTCAGTCCAATGGCCAGACGGAGAGAACGAACCAGACTTTGGAGCAATACCTCCGTTGCTTCATTTCCTATCTTCAGGATGACTGGGTGGACTATTTACCAACAGCAGAGTTTGCCTACAACAACTCCATACATAGCGCTACATCTCAAACCCCATTTTTTGCTAATTATGGAGTACATCCAGTATTTATCCCTAATCTGCCAGTGAACACTCCCATTCCTGCTGTTAATGATAGGCTTGCAAAATTACAGGGATCCCAGAAGGAATTATCAGAGATATTACTCAAGACCCAGGAAGTATATAAGGAAGCAGCAGATAAACATCGGAGAGTGCCCCCTGCTCTTCAGGTTGGAGACAAAGTTTGGCTGTCCACTAAAAACCTTAAGACACATGTGCCATCCTCCAAATTGGGTCAGAAATTCATTGGACCTTTTCAAATTTCTGCAAAAATTAACCAGGTTGCTTTTCGTTTAAAACTTCCCAACAATCTAAAGATTCATCCAGTATTTCACATATCCTTGCTCAAACCCTTCTGTGAAAACCCGTTTCCAGGAAGAATTCAGCCACCTCCTCCACCAGAAAGGATCCGTGGTGAAGAAGAATACATTGTGAATAAGATTCTGGACTCTCGAAAATTCAGAGGTAAACTGCAGTATGTGGTGCAGTGGGAAGGTTACGGACCAGAGGAAAATTCATGGGAACCAAAGGACAACGTCCATGCTCCTGGACTTACAAGAGCCTTCCATCAGAGGTACACAGATAGGCCAGCTCCTGGGATGTCCACAGGCCATCCTGGAAGGAGGGGAGTACTGTCAGGAATCGAACTCAGTGTCTCTTGTCCACCGGCCAGCAGCTCTACCATCTGAGCTATTCTGCTGGCTACAAAGTTCCTTGCTGAACCCGGATACCATTGACTGTTCTTCCTGATCGGCTTCACCCAGTGCTCTCTCGTTTGGCCTCTGATTGCCAATTACACGCCCTATATAAACTTGGCCCTGTGGGTGTGTCATTGCGAGATTATTGTGCTTCCAGCCTTTAGTCAAGCTCTTTCTCCTGCTGTTCCTGCCGCTACAAACACTGCTCTCCTGTGAACTGACCTCGGCCTGCCACCTGACTACGTTATCTGCCTGCTCCTCTGCTACCAAACTGCCTTTCCTGTGTACCGACCTCCGGCTGCCACCTGACTACTTTATCTGCCTGCTCCTCTGCTACAAACACTGCTCTCCTGTGAACTGACCTCGGCCTGCCACCTGACTACGCTACCTGCCTCTGCTTCCCCTAGTGTTTGCAGTAACATCGGCTCCAACCCAGACGGGATCCTGACACATTCCATTTGGTCAGGACTGCCCACTTATGAAATTTCTGACAGTATAACTCAGCGTCCTCAAGCCCTGATTTAATGCCAACAAGGTTTTTTCAGCTTGATCAGTGACATTAGGTTCATCGTACAATAACCCCAGAGCCAGAAAAAATGCATCGATATTACTCAAAACAGGGTCCCCAGGTGTCAGGGAAAAAGCCCAATCCTGAGGATCGCCACGCAGGAGAGAGATGACAATTTGAACCTGCTGCGCTGCGTTCCGTGAGGTGTTAGGTTTTAAGGCAAAAAACAACTTATAGTTATTTTTGAAATTCAGAAATTTAGCTCGATCCCCCAAAAATAAATCTGGCATGGGGATCCTAGGTTCCACAACCGACAACCCTGCAAGATAGGTAGCAATACTCCGAACTTCAGAGTCAAGCTGATCCATACGGCCAGACAACTGTGCAAGCTCCATTGAGAGAAAAAAAATCCTCCTCAGCATTCAGAGAAACAGAGGAAAAAAAAAAAAATCTCTGACAACTCTGACAATCCCTTTTTTTTTTTCCACACTATTTTTCCCTTCTGTGAGTACCATATAATTTTCAGTTTGGCCGGTGATACTGTTATGTTTTGGTAGCTGAGGAGAGCAGGCAAAAAACGGCAATACACCAGAGAGGTTGGAATCTACTGGATTGCAGTACCCTGACTAACCACCACAACTAAAGGCAGCCGTGGAGCGTACCTACCTTGGTCCTAGACGCCTCGTCACAGCCTGAGAAGCTAACTACACCTAAAGATAGAAAGAGGAAAACTATCTACCCCGGAGCAGATCCCCAAAGAACATAGGAAGCCCCCAAACATGTAATGGCGGTTAGACAAGAGGAAATACAGACACAGACAGAAAATAGTATGAGCAAACGTTGGGGCCCAATCTTCCTAGAAAGAAAAGGATAGGAAGGACACTTACTGCAATCCCAAAAAACCCTAAAAAGTACCAACACTACTAATTACAAAAACACCTGAGATCACACGACTTCTACCACCTAAATTAGTTCTCTGGTGTAACAAAACTAAGCCCAGCCACTGAAAAAACTGGAAAAGGCAAAAGAACAAATAACAGAGGCTCAGATAAACTGAGAGGAGCACAAGCCCCCGAGGGGACCTGGCTGACCTCCACAAGAGTGCAGGAAACAATGCAAAAAGCAAGCACAAAAATACAAGCAGAAAAAAACTTATCTGTTAGCAGAAGATGCAGGCAAAAAAACAGCAAGCTTCCAAGAGAACCAGGAACAAAGTTGAGACAAGAACAATTGATCACCGGCAACCCTGATGGGAGAGAACCTCCCTTATATAAGACCAGTCTGTAACTCCTGATCGCCAATCTTCACAATCTTCATTGAATGGTTCAGTACTGTTTGTAACCACCAGAGGGAGCTCCCACTCAGAATTCATTTCTAACACATTCACAACACACTTGTGCCCGATCCGTGGGGAAACGTGCAGCCAGAAGCTCGAGCTGTATAGAGCACTGACTCACGAATCCCCGACATTGCTTGCTGTCACCGGCAAACTTGTCAGGAAGCGGGAGGTGGGATAATGTAGGGGCAGAGGTGGCAGAGGACAAACTGGCTGCAGCCACGCTAGTAGCCTGAACAGCGACTGCGGTAACATCCACAGCTGAGGTTGTGCGCTCAAGAGCCGCCAACCTACCCTCCAGCTGCTGGATTTACTGCGGTAGACACTGGTGATCCGCCATTTTACTAGCCAGACCCAGGCCCTAGTATTATGTTAGGGTCTGCGGAATGCACCAAATATATGATGTGGAGAGGTGCGTTCGCAGCCCGGGGTCCACCGTGCAGGCGGAGCCTGCTGCTAGTAGAATGGCGCATGAAGCGAACTCTGTTATCCCGCAGAGTCGCCAAAATAAACGCCGTAACGCGCTGTGGCAATATGTGCGAACTCTGTTAATCCACAGAGCCGCTAGAAGGAGTGCCGCAGCGCTATATGGCGAAGTGTGCGAACTCACTTAACACAACTGAGTCGCAAAATAAAGATGCTAGGGCACTGTCTAGCGTTGAAAGCGAACCCTGTTACGTCACAGAGCCGCTGAGACAAACTTCTGTGTCCTGTCAGGCACCCAGGTACACAGTTAACTGCTAAGCAAACATAGAACGTGATCATGCGCTAATGTCCTTGTGGGAGTCACCCGCAATCTATGGCGTCTGAACGCCAGACCCTGAATACGGCAATCAAACTCCTCACCGGTTATGCCAGTAATCTAGGGCATCTAGGACACCGACCCTGACCAGCTAGCATACCAAACTCCTCACCGATTAAGTCAGTATTCTAGGGGCTTATTTCAGTCGGGCCCTAACCACACACACGCATGACCACACTGGCGTATAGCATATAAAGATTGATACTAGCGCATGGCGGCCCAGCCATGCTACCCTTTTATAGTAACAGCTACAGGACCTGCCAGAAACAAGGACCAATGAAACTTGTTCCAGAACACCAGTAGTCACAGGACCTTCCTGGCGGACCAATAGGAGCTGCTGCAGTACCTGAGCATGTGACCCCTGATCTCCAATGACAGATCTCACTCTGGGCATGCTCAGAAGGGGAAAACAAGGACTTTGTCCAAAAGACGTCTGCTCGGCGCTAACCAGTACTGGCCACAATAGCAGAGCCTGGAGGAGCAGCAGTAATCCTCTGCACACTGTTAGACTGGGCGAGACGCTGGGACCAACGTCTAAGCTGAGCAGGCTCCACTGCGGACGGAGATGAATGGGAGACCTCAGCGGGACTGGTTTAAGACTTCCCCTGTGCAGCAGTGGGGACTTGAACCCCAACACCTCCCAAAGTGATAACTTCTATTTGTGTTGGTGCAATGTAATTTGGGTATTTTTGGATATTAATGAATAAAGTTGTTTTATTGTATAAATGTAAGAATTTGCTGTGAGCTTACTAGAAAATTCTCTTACATATTACATACATATACTGTAAGACAGAGCTGGGCGGGACTGACTAAACCACACATACACTGCCCACTTGTGGGGATGGAGAGAGCTACTTAACGTGACCATGGTTTGGATCACATGTGCTGAGTGTATGGACCTGAATGGTCAGAGTGTAAGGTCCTGGATGGCCTGTGTTGGAAGAACCTGGGAGTAGGATTGGATTCCTGGAAGAACATGGTGAGGCCATGGACCTGAAGGCCTACGTTGGAAGGTCCAAGGAGTGGATAGAGTCTGTGACATCACTGCGGTGGGGGAGCTACCGTCATTCTTATGGTCTCAAATGTCGGGAGTGGCCTGGTGTGCAAGGCATTGTCCGGGACAGTGATTCCAGTATAGGCAGCTTCCCCAGGAGAGGGGACTGATAGGAGTTAGCGTGTGGCGCAGGAGCTCCAGGTAAGTAACTTCAGAAAGGGAGTTATAATAATGGCAGAGACATATCTGCCATTGGAACAGACTGTCAGTGTTTACATGTAATGAACTGTTCGGCGTGCGGTCACTTTTGGTAACCGGACGTAGTAAGAAGTCTGGCGTGCTTAGTGACTGCGAAGTAAAGCAGTACAGATTTACTCCAGATATACAGTCACCTACCTGCTTTACAGTAAGGATGAAGTTCCACAGAAACTTGTAAAATATCTTGCTGTAGTGTTTAACAAATTTGGAAGAATGCCAAATGCCCTGCTTGCAACCGAATATACAAGTGATAAGGTGCAAACCATTTTGAAAACGGATGGAATAGTGTTCCAGACAACCATTCCATACAACCAAGAGCAAAATGGCATTGCAGGTAGTAAGAACCGTACTCTCTGTGAAAGTGGAAGAAGTATGCTGTTTGATGCAAATCTACCTACAACTTATTGGGTAGAAGCTATTATTGCTATCTTCTAAACAGAGTGCCAGGTAAAGCCACAAATAAAACTCCATATGAGCTATGGAACTGCGAGAAGCCTAACCTGAAGCATCTCAGGATATTTGGAAGCAAAATGTTTGTGTATGTTCCCAACGAAAAATGTGGGAATCACAAGCAAAGCAAGGAGTCCTGGTGGACTATAGCGAAACTCGAAAGGGATATAGAATCCTGCACCCAGAGACCAACACAGTAACAATGAGCAGAGATGTAGTGATTGATGAAAACTCTGTATCGCTCAAATTCCATGAAGTTACACCAGTTATTCAACCTAAGAAGCAAGAACAAGAATCTCAATCACCAAACCCAGATACCGAAAAGGAAAACACTGAAGCGTGGATAAGATCTGAAGCCTCCAAGGAAGACACAGAAGATCCAAGTCAACCTCCAGTCAGATCAGAAAGGCCAAACAAAGGTATCCCAGCTAGACGCCTTTCTTATATGGTCAGAACACTTCCTGAACCAGAGCCACAGTCATGGTAAGAGATGCAAAAACTGCCTGCTCCAGACATGGGAGCTTACTGAGCTACCACAATGGAAAAGAAATTGAAAAGCTAGGTGAAATTCTCAACCAGCACTTTGAGACTAAGGACTTTGGAAATGTGACACATTATTTGGGAATCCAAATCCAGAGAGAGGAAGATGGGAGTTTTCTTCTCAACCAAAGATCTAAAATTTCTGCAATACTAAACCAGTTTGGAATGTCAGAAGCCAAAGGTGCTTCAACACCAATGGATCCATTCTAATTAAATTTGGAAGGAGAAGAAGATCTGCTATCCAGCAATGAGAGTTACAGACAAGCAGTGGGGGCACTTCTGTACATAGCAACCACAACTCGTCCGGATATCACAGCCACAGTTGGAATTCACTGCCGACGTGTAAGCAAGCCATGCCAAAGAGACTGGAATGCAATTAAGAGAATTCTTCAACATCTTAAAGAAACTCAAAGGCTAAATCTTAAAATATCTGCATCAGGAGATCTCACTGTCAAAGGTTATGTGGATGCAGATTGGGCTGGAAATTAAAGTGATCGGCAATCAACAAGTGGTTACTTGTTCAAGTTAGGAGAAAATTCAATTTCTTTTTCCAGCAGACAACAAGTGTCAGTTGCATTATCTTCTACAGAAGCAGAATATATGCCTGCTGCTTTTGCAAGTCAAGAAGTAATTTGGTTGAAACAACTATTGCAAGATTTCGGCAAGGCACTAGCTCAACCAACAGTTATTTATGAGAACAACCAAGGATGCATTAAACTTGCAAGCAGTGAGAAGATTAGAGCAAGGACTAAGCACATTGATGTAAAACATCACCACTTACGTGTCTTAGTGGAACGTGGTGTACTCCAGTTTGTTTATTGCGAGTCTGACAAAATGATAGCTGATGGTATGACAAAGCCATTATCAAGAGCCAAGGACTTGCGGACTTCAGAACCACAATAGGACTAACAGGATAAGAAGTTGTTGAGTGGGGGTGTTGGGATATGTTTGGTGCAACAACTCCATTCCTGTCTATGAGTGTTAAGTTGCTAGATTTGAGAACAAAAAAAAAAAACTCCCAGAGGCTCACACAGAGAGATCATGTGACTGTATTTCCTGTTTTCCTGTGTCTGTGTATGTGAGAAGCAGCCTGCTGTAGATGCTGCACAGATAGAGACACAAACTATAGGGAAAAGGCGGGATGGCAACAAAATGGTGGAATGCAAGAAAATGAGATTGAATAAATTAAAACAATAAAACAATAAAATTATCTAAAATATGAAAATACACATAAGCTTGAAGTAAAAAATAGGCCTTTATTAACACATAGCTGAATACAAATACCACAAATAATAATAAATAAAAATTGATACAAATTATCACAAATAATAATATATAAAAAGACAACGGCACACTCACAAATCAAATATGTAGCCAAATGGACTGAATTATATAGGCTAATAGGTATAACTAGATGGTAATATATTCATATATTCACATTGGGGTTTTTTCCAAAAAAATTATATAAATGAATAATTCGGTGAAAGTGAGCAATGGCCCAAATAATGCACACTAAACCTAAATAAAGAATAATATATTTGTAAAAATAATAATAATAATAAAATGTAAAAAAGGTGCAACAAGCAAAAATAATGTGCACAAAAAATGAAAAAAAGAAAAAAAGGAAAAGAAAAAAACTGGTGTCATATGAGTAAACCAGAATTGTGTGCTGCGTGCAAATAATTAGCTAATCGCTGAGCATATGATGTGCAAAACACCACTGCACATAAAAGAGGTGTCCAAATAAATCAAATAACATCAGAGCACATTGAGAGAAAGTGCAAAGTGCATTGTGCTAAAATATACCTGGTGGAAAGGAACAAATCCTCAATGTATTATGTGCCAATGAAATACCTTAAAGCCAATAAGATACTGGAGTGTGCCACAGATTCGTGCCCCTACGCACGTTTCGGAACTTGTTTCCTTCGTCAGGGGGATACAAAAATGAGAAACCATGGGCTATTTATAACTGAATTTAATGAGTTAGTGCCGATCCGGCTGTGACAGTGGCGCATGCGCAAATGAGGAAAACGGGGGCGGCATCGCAGCCAGCGTCACGTGTTGTATACGTCAAGACGCCGCTGACATGCCAACCATCCGGCCCTGAGTCAGGCATGCGCACCAGCCCGGATCTGGACACTAGCAAGGAGAGACGCTGGCCAGCTGACGGGAGCTGCAAAGAATGAAGACACAGCTTCCCGGTAATAATTATAGACACAACGTCAGCCATCCAACCAATAAAGCCAGCGCAACGATAATGTGTTAGATCAAATAACCATTGAAGACAAATAACATCTCCCATCTAAGTTGTTCTATTATGCAAATAATATATAACTGTCTGAACACTAAAGAAGGGGTGTGCATCAATACCACTATGTCCATGTGTAAATGTACCACATATATAACAATTAGCATATAACATAAATCAAGCAGAGTATGCGTTACAATGGATGCATAAACAATACATATTACAGCATAATAACAAAAAAATACATTAAATAGATCATAAAGAATATATAAAATATCAAAAAGCAAAATATATATGCCATATATATACATATAAATAATGAAATAATATTCCATAATAGTTCAACTAAAGATCATAATGTATAATAAAAAAAGGGAAAATAATGATGAAATATATATATATATACAGGTCCTTCTCAAAAAATTAGCATATAGTGCTAAATTTCATTATTTTCCATAATGTAATGATTAAAATTAAACTTTCATATATTTTAGATTCATTACATACCAACTGAAATTTTTCAGGTCTTTTATTGTTTTAATACTGATGATTTTGGCATACAGCTCATGAAAACCCCAAAATCCTGTCTCAAAAAATTAGCATATTTCATCCGTCCAATAAAATAAAAGTGTTTAAAACAAAATTAAAAAAAACCATCAAATAATAATGTTCAGTTATGCACTCAATACTTGGTCGGGAATCCTTTTGCAGAAATGACTGCTTCAATGCGGTGTGGCATGGAGGCAGTCAGCCTGTGACACTGCTGAGGTGTTATGGAGGCCCAGGATGCTTCGATAGCGGCCTTAAGCTCATCCAGAGTGTTGGGTCTTGCGTCTCTCAACTTTCTCTTCACAATATCCCTCAGATTCTCTATGGGGTTCAGGTCAGGAGAGTTGGCAGGCCAATTGAGCACAGTAATACCATGGTCAGTAAACCATTTACCAGTGGTTTTGGCACTGTGAGCAGGTGCCAGGTCGTGCTGAAAAATGAAATCTTCATCTCCATAAAGCATTTCAGCCGATGGAAGCATGAAGTGCTCCAAAATCTCCTGATAGCTAGCTGCATTGACCCTGCCCTTGATGAAACACAGTGGACCAACACCAGCAGCTGACATGGCACCCCACACCATCACTGACTGTGGGTACTTGACACTGGACTTCAGGCATTTTGGCATTTCCTTCTCCCCAGTCTTCCTCCAGACTCTGGCACCTTGATTTCCGAATGACATGCAAAATTTGCTTTCATCAGAAAAAAGTACTTGGGACCACTTAGCAACAGTCCAGTGCTGCTTCTCTGTAGCCCAGTGCTGCTTCTCTGTTTCTGGTTCAAAAGTGGCTTTACCTGGGGAATGCGGCACCTGTAGCCCATTTCCTGCACACGCCTGTGCACGGTGGCTCTGGATGTTTCTACACCAGACTCAGTCCACTGCTTCCGCAGGTCCCCCAAGGTCTGGAATCGGTCCTTCTCCACAATCTTCCTCAGGGTCCGGTCACCTCTTCTCGTTGTACAGCGTTTTCTGCCACATTGTTTCCTTCCAACAGACTTCCCATTGAGGTGCCTTGATACAGCACTCTGGGAACAGCCTAATTGTTCAGAAATTTCTTTCTGGGTCTTACCCTCTTGCTTGAGGGTGTCAATGATGGCCTTCTTGACATCAGTCAGGTCGCTAGTCTTACCCTTGATGGGGGTTTGGAGTAATGAACCAGGCAGGGAGTTTTTAAAAGCCTCAGGAATCTTTTGCATGTGTTTACAGTTAATTAGTTGATTCAGAAGATTAGGGTAATAGCTCGTTTAGAGAACCTTTTCTTGATATGCTAATTTTTTGAGACAGGTTTTTTGGGTTATCAGGAGTTGTATGCCAAAATCATCAGTATTAAAATAATAAAAGACCTGACAAATTTCAGTTGGTGTTTAATGAATCTAAAATATATGAAAGTTTAATTTTAATCATTACATTATGGAAAATAATGAAATTTAGCACTATATGCTAATTTTTTGAGAAGGACCTGTATATATATATATAAATTCAATAATAATAAATAAATAGATAAGAAATAATAATGAAAATATATAATAATAAGAAATAATAAAATATATATATCGTCATCAATATATAAAAACGTCATCAATGTAGCGTGTCCAAAAAGGGACACGCTCCATTGAACTAAAATTATCAGATAAAAAGAGGTCCCTTTCCCAAAATCCAAGGAACAGGTTGGCATAGGATGGGGCAAAAGACGCCCCCATCGCTGTTCCTTGGATTTGAAGGAAAAAGGACCTCTTTTTATCTGATAATTTTAGTTCAATGGAGCGTGTCCCTTTTTGGACACGCTACATTGATGACGTTTTTTTCATTTGGCAGGATTCCATCAGTGCACTATCTGAATTCATCAACACCCTCAACCGTAATTGCATCAATGTGCGGTTGACATTCAGCCATCACAAAGATGTCATCAAATTTTTAGATGTTCGTGTGGTGAGGGATTCTCAAGATTGCCTTGAGACAAGTCTCTTCAAGAAGGAGACAGCAGTTAACTCACTTGTTCATGCCACCTCTTCTCACCCACCTGCTTTAATCTTTTCTAGTTTTCATGGGAATTTTTCATTAATGAATTGATTTGCATCATGACCTATTGAAGGAGAACACCATATATATATTATTACTATGTGCTGCATCAACAGTTGTGTTTATGTGTATATTTACCTATTTGAATGTGCCTCCCAATGGATATATATATTTTATTATTTCTTCTTATTATATAATTTCATTATTATTTCTTATCTATTTATTTATTATTATTGAATATATATATATATGTTATATATATATATATATATTTCATCATTATTTTCCCTTTTTTTATTATTCATTATGATCTTTAGTTGAACTATTATGGAATATTATTTCATTATTTATATGTATATATATGGCATATATATTTTGCTTTTTGATATTTTATATATTCTTCATGATCTATTTAATGTATTTTTTGTTATTATGCTGTAATATGTATTGTTTATGCATCCATTGTAACGCATACTCTGCTTGATTTATGTTATATGCTAATTGTTATATATGTGGTACATTTACACATGGACATAGTGGTATTGATGCACACCCCTTCTTTAGTGTTCAGACAGTTATATATTATTTGCATAATAGAACAACTTAGATGGGAGATGTTATTTGTCTTCAATGGTTATTTGATCAAACACATTATCGTTGCGCTGGCCTTATTGGTTGGATGGCTGACGTTGTGTCTATAATTATTACCGGGAAGCTGTGTCTTCATTCTTTGCAGCTCCCGTCAGCTGGCCAGCGTCTCTCCTTGCTAGTGTCCAGATCCGGGCTGGTGCGCATGCCTGACTCAGGGCCGGATGGTTGGCATGTCAGCGGCGTCTTGACGTATACAACACGTGACGCTGGCTGCGATGCCGCCCCCGTTTTCCTCATTTGCGCATGCGCCACTGTCACAGCCGGATCGGCACTAGCTCATTAAATTCAGTTATAAATAGCCTATGGTTTCTCATTTTTTGTATCCCCCTGACGAAGGAAGCAAGTTCCGAAACGTGCGTAGGGGCACGAATCTGTGGCACACTCCAGCATCTTATTGGCTTTAAGGTATTTCATTGGCACATAATACATTGAGGATTTGTTCCTTTCCACCAGGTATATTTTAGCACAATGCACTTTGCACTTTCTCTCAATGTGCTCTGATGTTATTTGATTTATTTGGACACCTCTTTTATGTGCAGTGGTGTTTTGCACATCATATGCTCAGCGATTAGCTAATTATTTGCACGCAGCACACAATTCTGGTTTACTCATATGACATAGTTTTTTTCTTTTCTTTTTTTCTTTTTTTCATTTTTTGTGCACATTATTTTTGCTTGTTGCACCTTTTTTACATTTTATTATTATTATTTTTGCAAATATATTATTCTTTATTTAGGTTTAGTGTGCACTATTTGGGCCATTGTTCACTTTCACCAAATTATTAATTTTTATAATTTTTTTGGAAAAAACCCCAATGTGAATATATGAATATATTACCATCTAGTTATACCTATTAGCCTTTATAATTCAGTCCATTTGGCTACTAGTGTTGAGCGATACGATACTGCAAATATCGGGTATCGGCCGATATTGGCTGTATCGGAATTCCGATTCCGAGTTCCGATATTTTCGTCATATCGGATACCGGAATCGGAATTGTCACTGTCACTGTCAGTGTCCGTCGGTCGGGTCTGTCAGGAGTCAGCGGCACTTACCCGGCAGAAGATCTCCGGCGGTCACATCCCGGACTGCTTCATGGCCGCCATCCTCTTCTCCACGGCGGTCACATGCAGTATCTCGCGATAACTGCAGTGACTGCTGGGTAATCGCGGCCGTAAAGCAGTCAGTCCGATGACGTCACCGCCGGGGAAGCAGGTAAGCAGCTGTGCTGCGCCGGGATGTCAGGCTCTGCCTGTCATTCCGATGTAGCAGAGCTGGATCGTCGTGGGACAATCGTTACTATGGACTGCGTCGGACAGGTGGTATACTGTTGGTTTGTTTTTTTTATTTTTTTACAGGAGATCGATGGCGTCGCAGGAATGAGAGAGTAATAAAAAAAATGAAAACTGTGTTGTCTCTTTTATTTCATTAAAAGACTTTTTTCTTGCTGTGTCTTTTTTTTAAACATTTAATAGCTTTGGGATTAATAATGGATCGGTGTCTTATTGACGCCTCTCCATTATTAACCGGGCTTATTGTCACCGTGCAATCAACGGTGACAATAACCCTTTATTACCCCGCTTGCCACCGCTACAGGGCAAGTGGGAAGAGCCGGGTAAAGTGCCACAATTGGCACATCTTTTGATGCGCCAAATGTGGGGCTGCTGTAGCCTGGTATTATCAGGCTGTTGAGGGCCAAAATCCATGGGCCTTGACAGTCTTTTAATACCAGGCCGCAGCAGTCTGGATTTTACTTGGCTGGTTAACAAAAATAGGGGGGATCCCCACGCCGTTTTTTTTCGAGGGGATTCCCTATTTTTGTTAACCAGCCAAGCTAAGCAGACTGCTGTGGCCTGGTATTATCAGGCTTGCAAGGTCCATGGATATTGGATCCTTACCAGCCTGAAAAACCAGGCCTCAGCGGTATGCTTCATCTGGCTGGTTAACAAAAATAGGGGGGACCCCACGCTAATTTTTTTCGAGGGGATCCCCTATTTTTGTTAATCAGCCAAGATATGCAGACTGCTGTGGCCTGGTATTATCAGGCTGGCAAGGTCCATGGATCTTGGCTCCTTAACAGCCTGAAAATCCAGGCCTCAGCGGTCTGCTTCATCTGGCTGGTTAACAAAAATAGGGGGGACCCCACGCCATTTTTTTTTCGAAGGGAACCCCTATTTTTGTTAATCAGTTCCCTCTGACGTCACTGATGGTGTCCCTGGCTGACCTGAAGTGAAAGTGGAAAGCAATCAATTAAGCTTTCCACTTCCTCTCCTGTCAGCCAGGAGAGGAACTCATTCATTTGGGGGTTTACTGGTGAGGCTGCAGCATTAGCTGCGGTCCCTGCAGTAAACATTAACCCTTTCTGAAGGATTACACCGTGGGACCTGACTGTGCATCGGATTGGTAAGAATAATTTTGCTTTATTATTTTATTTTTATTACAGGAAATGGTTTTAGCAGGTAAATAAAATATGGTCAAAAACTGTGTGATTATTTAATTAAACTTCTTTTTTATTAAAGTGTGTGTGTTTGATTTTTCTTTCATACAATAGGATTAATAATTGATAGTTGTCTAATTGACAGCTCTCAATTATTAACCTGGCTTAAAGTGACCTTTCAATTGCAAGGTCATTTTAACCCCTTATTAACCCATTCGCCACCGCTACAGGGCAATGGGAATAGACGGGCAAAGTGCCAGAAAGGGCAAATCTAATTAGAGATTTGCCCTTTCTGGGGTGTCTGGGGGCAGATGTTAGTAGCCGGGGGGGCCAAAAATAATGGTCCCTCTCTGGGCTATTATTATCTGCCCCCACTCACTGGCTTTGTCTGTCTGGTTGCGAAAATAGGGCGGGAGCCCACGCATTTTTTTTCAGCAATTTTACACCTCATATATATATATATACATGTCATTGAGTTTGTGACACATATATATATATTTATAGTTCATACACTTCTACATAGTATAATAGCCGCTAATTCAATTGCCGGCTTTTGTGAAAATGCAGAACCCCACATGAAATGACACTTGGTGTACATAGGGTTAACCATGTCCTTTGCTATCTGATTTGCACAAACAATTAAATCAGTCTATGTGTGCAAAATTTCACACCTGTAGGGGTTAATTAAAGGTGTAAATTCGTAGCAAAAAAGTCAGTTTTTTTTTACAACGAATTTACACCTTTAATTAACCCCTACAGGTGTGAAATTTTGCACACATAGACTGATTTAATTGTTTGTGCAAATCAGATAGCAAACGACATGAAAAGACATGGTTAACCCTATGTACACCAAGTGTCATTTCATGTCGGGTGCTTCTGTCTTTTCACTGAAGCCGGCTTTACCCGGCAATTGAATCAGAGGATATTTTACTATGTAGAAGTGTATAAACTATACATATATGTATATATATATGTCACAATGACATGTATATATATATATTTTATTCTATGTGTGTATATTTAGTGTTTACAAGGAAAGAATGGGGTTTTTTTAGTTCCGATATTTTGTTCCCATAGACTTACATGGGACTTCCGGTATCGGTATCGGGTATCGCCGATATTTTAATGGTATCGGCGATACCATTCCGATTCCGATACTTAGGGATATCGGAAAGTATCGCTCAACTCTATTGGCTACATATTTGATTTGTGAGTGTGCCATTGTCTTTTTATATATTATTATTTGTGATTATTTGTATCAATTTTTATTTATTATTATTTGTGGTATTTGTATTCAGCTATGTGTCATTTTCTTGCATTCCACCATTTTGTTGCCATCCTGCCATTTCCCTATAGTTTTTGTTTACATTTTCAGGTGGTTACCCACCATTTTGTTTGGCGATATCAATAATATATAGATATATTCACTATTTTATTACATTAATTATAAATTGTCATTTTAGTATTATTTTACTATATATTTTTTTGGTATCGCATCGTGCATGACAGATAGAGACACACAAATGATTTATTCCTGATCTATTAAGCTTATCATGTATTGTTCCTGATTGTTCCTGAATAAAGAAGCTATGTTGTCACACGCTTGGAGAGTATAATGAATAATCCGCTGCCAACAATTTATCACTATTCTACCATACTCCTTTTGAGTTTTGAGTTCAGCTCAGCTCCCATTTTCCCCAGTGTTCCTTCTCTGAGTGGAAAGCCTGTTGCTGGAAGAATTTCAGGACATCTAGGCTCAGAGTGGCTGGAATACGCTGACTCCCTGCCACCGTCCTCTGCTCGCTAGGCCGCTTTGCTGCAGTTTTAGCAGCCTTGTCTGCCCTTCTGTTGTCCTCTACCTCCAGGGAGCCACCTTTTTTGTGTGCTTTCACCTTGATTATGCCAACCTGGACTGGTAACATCAATGCCTTCATTAATTGTTTCACCAGCTCGGCATTTTTAATGGGCTTACCAGCTGATGTAAGAAAACCTCTGCTTCTCCAGATAGGGCCATAATCATGGGCTATTCCCCATCCTTAGTTCGAATCTATGTTAATGTTAGCGACTTTACCTGCAGCAGCTCTACACGCCTCAGTGAGTGCCTTCAACTCTGCCTCCTGCAGTGCTGACAGGTGAGGAGGGAGTGGTTCAGCTCCGATTACCTCATGTGAGGATACTGCTGTACATCCAGTGTAGAATCACCCATCCTGGTGGTATCTGGTGCCATCTACAAAAAACTCAAAATCTGCATTAGGAACAGGTTTTTCATGAACATGTGCAAAACCCACTGTTTCCTGACTCATCAATTCTACGCAGTCATGTTCGTGCATCATGTCAAAGTACTCTTCTTCACTGCTAATACTGTCACCAATTCCCCCTTTTCTGAATCCACAGGCAGAAGTGTGGCTAGATTCAGAACATTACATCTTCTGAGGGTAACATACTCAGGAATTATTAGAGCACATTAAAGTCTGACCTGTCTGGCTGTGGGGGTCTTTCCGGCTAGGACGAAATGCCGGCGGAGCCCCCGACGCAGCACAGAGCCCCGCTGCTGCCCCGACACCACCACTGCATCACAGCAAAGCTGCATTGGGAGTGCCGCCGCCACCGGACTTTTCGGTATGTTGCGACCATAAGACGCACCCCCATTTTCCCCAAAAATTTTGGGGGAAAAGGTGCGTCTTATGGTCCGAAAAATACGGTACTGAGTTAGCTTGTTCTGTCACTACATGTGATCTTGTCTTGACAGGATTCAGGGTAACTCACTTAGGTCGGGTGGTAGCACAGGTCACACAAGTATCTCTCCAGTCTGAGTTTTTCTGACCACAGTGTTTAAAAGTCCATTTGTCTTGTCTGGATCTCTGGTTATACAGTGGCGGTCGCAGTCATAGTCTTAAAGTTTTGTGCATCAAAACATTCATAATATACCTTACTTCTGTACTACTGCACTTTCTTAGCTACACAACACCATTTATTCACTTGCTATTTTCTTCCCTTGTCTGTACCATTTTTGTACATCCAAACATCCACACTCTGGCATGTTTGCTTTTTTCAATATTGGTCCCACATCCTTCATTGCTTCCTTTCCATCTTTGTCTTTTACAATCTGTATAGCTATTTTGGATCCCATTGGGGCCCTTGACTGCACACTGAATAAGTTGCCCATGGCTTCAAATTATTCTCCAGAAAGCTCACCTTTCTGAAAATGCCCTCTCAGTGTCCCTGGACCTTGTCTACAGGCCACACTCTTGCAAATCAGAATGAGCTTGTCAAGGCTCTCCTGGCTCTCTCACCTGGTTGACCTGCAGTGTGTAACGGGAAGGCTCTTTCAACTCTCTCATCTGTTAGACCTGCTGACTAAAGTAGGAAGGCCAAGGTGTGATATGCCTCTCCCCTACTAGATCAGCCATGCAGTTGGCTATCCCCCACTGCTGATCCTCAACTAGCTGTACACCAATCACACAACTAGAAGAAGGTACAAACACATTCATGACCAAACAATCACTTTCAAGTTTTCTTCTAAAATAGGCACAATATTTTACTTTCAACTTCCAACTTCAACTTACAATATTACTTTTCACTTCAGTACAGTATTGTTGCTTTAAAAGCACACATCTCTCAGCGCACACTATACCCAGCAGCCCAGAAATACAGAGAACTTGCACCACGCAGCTTCATCACCCCTGCTGTCATGTACCAGCAGAGATAAGAAGAACTCATAGTATCTCTCACATAAAACAGAAAGAATGCGCAGTTCTCTGCATTTTCTATATTCAGAATGTCATAGAAGCTCCAAGAACACATGAAACCATGGACCTTCAGCCCCTATACCCAGGATTCTACCCTGTAGAATGTAAGCCCGCAAGGGCAGGGTCCTCTCCCCTCTATATCAGTCTGTCATTGTTAGTGTGTTTACTGTAAGTGATATCTGTAATTTTTATGTAACACCTTCTCATGTACAGCACCATGGAATTAATGGTGATATATAAATAAATAATAATACCTGTACACCTTTCACAGAATGGTGAGTGATGATTCATTCATATGTACTTATTCAGGGATTATTTCCCTGCAATCTGAAATCAGCTGATATTACAATAAAAGAACATAATCCCTTATCTCAATCACCCCACCTGATTCAGCTCAAATCGAGTTGAATAATGTCCTCTGTCACATACAGAGGACCACACCTAACGGAACCCCTCCTCAATTAGGGACTTATTTGTCCCTTAAATTCAGTTACTCATCACTCGTCATCAGGGCTGCCACTAGGAATTTCGGGGCCCATACTGGCAAAATTCATGGGGCCCCCCTTGAGACTCCGCCCAGGCTCCACCCCCCAGTTCCGCATCCACCCTAGCTCCTCCTCCACCACTCAAACCTTCCAAAATCCTTCCGCCCTTTCATGGAAAATCTTCACTTCTGCATCATGCCCTCATCAATGACACATTAACACCAATCACTCGATGAATATGCAGCATTTTGCTTGTTTAGTATAATACACCCCATAGTCCTCCATATATTATAATGTGCACCACAGTTCTCCATATTGTAAAGTGCACACTCCATAGTCCTCCATATAATATAATGTATCCATAGTCCTCATATAGTATAATACACTCCTAATAGCTCTCCATATATTAAAATACACTCAGTCATTCATATAGTATAATACACTCATAGTGCTCCATATAGTATAATGTACCGCCATAGTCATCCATGTAGTACAATTCACTTCCCATAGTATAATGCACCCCATAGTTCTTCATATGGTATAATGTATTCCCCATAGTCCTCTATAAAGTATAATGCAGCCCACATATATATAATGCAGTTGTAAGGTTCTATGTATATATTCCTGAAACTCAGTTTGTTCGTCAGCCATTTTACTTTCTGTCTTGCTGCAGCTATCTTGCCCTCAGTCAAAATGGAGTTTCCAGCTTGCATGTTCCCGCCCTGATTCTCTCCTTTGCTTCTTAAGCAGCCACAGCTGAGCAATCAGTGCTTCAGAATCTAGCCTGCAGTGAACCTGTGACTTGACTCCTGTAAGCCTTGGACCTTGTACTCCAGCTATTCCTACTGAGGAACTCTGAAGCACTTGTGGACTCTGAACCCTGCTCTTTGAAAGACCCACGTTTGCATGGACTTACGGTAACAGAGAAGAAGATCCTGAATCTGTATTGGAGAGTGATTGCTGAGCTTGGATTGCTCTGGCCTGCTGTGTCTCCTGTTTCTGTGTCTCCTGTTTCTGTGTCTGCAAACTGTGTGACTATTTCTGCCAACTTGTATGAAGTAATACAGGACTTTTCTATATCAAACCTGTGACTCCTGTGTTTTCATCGCACCCAAGCACAAGACGCTATATGAACTGTACTACATACATTACAAGATTCTGAAGCCAAAACGTTAGTGTCTGCTGGGTCTGGAAGGCTGTGTCTGCTGTACTGTGGATATCAGACGTCCGGTTGTACTTTCTGTGATGACAGTGGTTGTGACTTCTCACAACCATTCCAGGTGAGCAATTCCCTTAAGTTTTTTCTTTTTGCAGTGTTACCACAGGTAAACACTATTTTATTTTTTTTTTTTTCCTTTCTTTTCTCTTTTTTGTCTGCTGTAACTCTGGATATCAGATGTCTGGTTGAAACTTTCTGTGATGATAGTGGTTGTGACTTCTCACAACCATTCCAGGTGAGCAGTTCCCTTAATTTTTTTTTCTCTCTGCAGTGTTGCCACAGGTGAACACTATTGTTTTTTTTCTCTCCTCTTCTTCCAGTAATCCTGTCTTAAAAGATCTAGAAAATGGAGGCCCGCATAAAGGAACTTTGCGGAGTGACTGATAATATCCTTGCAGATTTGCAGAATATAAAGACCCGTTTTACAAATCTACAGGACCTCAATAATCACAATTTGCAAGTGGTTGGACAGACTACCCAGGATTTGCGAGCCAGGATTGAGGTTCTAGAGGGGCGAGTCCAGGCTCCTGCCGTAGCCCCGAGTGCTGGGATTCCCAAGTTGCCCCCTATTCGTTTTGACGGTGAACGTGAGAAATTCAGGGGATTTATTAATCAATGCAATCTTTTTTTTTCTGCACATGCTTCACAATTTCCCGCTGAACGATCTAAGGTGCTTACTATAATTATGTTGCTTACCAACAAGGCTTTAATGTGGGCAAACCCTCTGATTGAGACTGAGGATGATTGTTTGAATCACCTTGATGATTTTATTTCAGCCATGGGGCAGGTGTTTGATGACCCCAATCGAGGTGCAACAGCTGAAGCAGCCATGTTAGCTTTGCGCCAAGGTAAGCACTCGGTAGCTGAATATGCCTTGGATTTCAGGAGATGGGCCCTTGATACCACCTGGGACAGTTCCGCCCAAAAAATCTATTTTTCGAAAGGGTTATCTCCACTGATTAAGGATGAACTTGCTCGTGCCGACCCTCCCACTGCGTTAGGTGACTTTATTAACTACTGCATCCGTATTGATACTCGTCTGACTGAACGCAGGCAAGAGAGATGGTTCGAAAGCAATCGTACTAACCTTTTCCTACCTTCCTCTCCAGCTAAGGAACCTTTGAGTAGGATTACACGGGAACCTGAACCTGAACCCATGCAGGTAGACTCTTTACAACGACGGGTTAGTGATGCACGCAAGGAACATCGTTTTAAGGAGAATCTATGTTTCTATTGTGGTAAGTCAGGGCACTTCATTATAAACTGCCCCAACCGTTCTCGTAAGACTACTGCAGCACTCATTCATTGTGAGTGTTGCGAGAGGGAATCTGTCAGGTCCGAGCCTCAGGCTCCAGAGAGATCTGCAGCAACAGATCTTGATTTCTCGGACTTAAACTCCGTTACCTCTGAAGACGTTGACTGTGTAAACGCTGCCATTTTTCAAGTTTCCTCAGCGGTGTCCCAGCTGAGTTGTAAGAAAAACAATTCTCATTGCTTTCTTTCCATCAAACTCTGGGTTGACTCAGCTTGGGTGTCTAGCTCTGCTATGATCGACTCAGGGGCAAGTGGAAATTTTATGGATGTCTCCTTTGCTCTGAAACAGGGAATACGTTCAGTGAAGAAGGCTACTCCAGTACAGATGGAAACTGTGGATGGCTCCCTGCTGACCTCTGGACCAGTGGATCAGGAAACAGAGCCTTTGAGGGTTCTTATGGGTAAAGATCATCAAGAGAAACTGTCCTTTATGCTTATCTCTTCTCCCCACTTTCCCATTATTCTAGGGCTACCATGGCTGCAGGCTCAGAATCCTACCATTAACTGGGAGACCAAGGAATTACACTTTCCAGAGAAACAGATGAGTCCAAAAGTTTCAGCTTGCTCTGTTCCTTAAGGAATCATGTCAGTCCCTGAACTACCAGCTGTATACCAGGACTATGTGGATTTATGTGACAAGAAGAACGCTGACCAGCTTCCTCCTCACCGTCCATATGATTGTCCAATTGAATTATTGCCTGGAGCAGAGATACCTTTTGGTAAGATCTACCCCCTGGCGGGGCCCGAGCTAAAGGCTTTAAAGGATTACATAGATGAAAATCTAGCCAAGGGCTTCATACCCCCTCTTCATCTCCTGCAGGTGCACCCATCTTCTTTGTAAAGAAGAAAGATGGATCTCTGAGACCATGCGTAGACTATAGGGAACTCAATAAGGTTACTATTAGAAACCGTTATCCATTGCCTTTAATCCCTGAGTTATTGGAGAGAGTGCGACATGCCAAAATTTTTTCTAAACTAGATCTTCGTGGGGCCTATAACTTATTCCGTATTAGACCTGGGGATGAATGGAAGACTGCATTCAGGTCACGCTATGGACACTTTGAATATCTAGTTATGCCTTTTGGTCTGAGTACCGCCCCAGCCACTTTCCAACACTTGGTGAATGACATCTTCAGGGATCTCCTAGATACATTCGTGGTAATTTATTTGGATGATATTCTAATTTTTTCTAACTCCACAGAGGAACATCATGGACATGTGAGAATGGTCTTGGAACGTCTAAGACAAAATCATCTTTACATCAAACTTGAAAAGTGTGAATTCCATAGGACCGAAATTCAATTTCTGGGGTATGTACTGTCTACACAAGGAATTAGTATGGATGGAAGCAAAACCCAAGCCATCAAGGATTGGCCAAGTCCTAGAAATGTGAAGGAGGTACAGCGCTTCATCGGGTTTGCCAACTTCTATAGACGTTTCATTAGAAATTTCTCTGAGGTAGTGTCACCTATCACTCAACTTACCCGGAAAGAGTCTAGGTTTTCCTGGACTCCCCAAGCCCAGGAAGCATTTTCCCATCTAAAAGATAAATTTACCACTGCACCTATCCTAGTACATCCCGACCCCGAGCTTGCCTTCATAATAGAGGTGGATGTATCAGACTGTGCCGTTGGAGCTATACTCTCTCAGAGAACAGGTGAGAAGAATGTCTTGCATCCCTGTGCCTTCTTTTCCCAGCAGTTGTCTTCGGCTGAGAGGAACTACGATGTGGGCAATAGAGAGTTGTTGGCCATTATTGCCGCCTTCAAAGAATGGAGACACCTTCTTCAGGGAGCTGCACAGCAAATAGTCGTCCTGACAGACCATCGTAACCTTGAGTTTATCAGGTCGGCTAAGTGCCTGACTCCTCGCCAGGCTCGCTGGAATCTTTTCTTAAACCAATTTAATTTTATCATCTCTTATAGACCAGGATCGCGCAATGGAAAGGCTGATGCACTCTCTAGGATTTACTCAGCAGAGACACGTCCAATTACTCCTCCTAAGACTATTCTTCCTGACTCTAGATTCCTAGGAGTAATTCATAATCAAGACCTACTTAAGGACATCAAGGAAGCATACCATGCGATTCCTTTTTGGCACAACCCCCAAGGGACGTAAGTCTTGTCTTTAAGAATGGTGTGTGGATTCAGGGACAACGTCTGTATATTCCTGAAACAGTCAGATTAAGAGTATTGCAACTCATTCACGATTCCAAGATAGCTGGGCATAGAGGAATTCTAAAGACACAGGAATTTCTTTCTCTGTTTCTTTTGGTGGCCCACTTGCAGGAAGGATGTTTTGAATTATGTCACTTCATGTGAGGTCTGTGCAAGATGCAAAACACCTCGCTCCTCACCAACTGGTCTGTTACAGCCTCTTCCCACCCCGTCCCGCCCGGGGATCCATTTCTATGGACTTCATTGTGGAGTTACCAACCTCTCAGGGGAAGAACACCATTCTAGTGGTGGTTGACCATCTAACAAAGGCAGCTCATTTTATCCCTTGTGTCGGCTTACCCACTGCAAAACAGACATCAGATTTGATGATTAAAGATGTGTTTCACTTACATGGAGTACCGGATGAGGTTATTTCGGATCGAGGGGTGCAATTCACTTCTAGGTTTTGGCAAAATTTCTGTGCAGCATTGGACATTAAAGTAAACCTTTCTTCTGCTTTTCATCCCCAGACTAATGGACAGACCGAACGAACCAATCAAACCCTGGAGCAGTATCTCCGCTGCTTTAATCTGCCACCTACAGGATGATTGGGTGGATCTACTTCCATTAGCTGAGTTCTCGTATAACAACTCTCAGAGTGCCTCCACTAAACAGTCTCCTTTTTACTCTAATCTAGGTTATCATCCTAACATTCTACCACGATTTCCCATAGAAACGCCTTTACCAGCAGTGGCTGAAAGAATCACGTCTTTACAGAAGAATATGGATCTTCTAAAGGAAAATCTGGAATCGGCTCAAGAAAGGTACAAGAAAGCAGCAGATAAATTTCGTAAACCTGCACCAGCTTTCAAGGTAGGAGACTTGGTCTGGCTGTCAACCAGAAATCTTAAGTTAAGGATTCCATCGTCTAAGTTGGGACATAAGTACATTGGACCCTATAAAATCAGTGAAATTATAAGTGCCGTTGCTTGTCGTCTTCAACTGCCCAGAACTATGAGAATCCACCCTGTCTTTCATGTATCCCTACTAAAGGCTGCGACACCCAATACGTTTCCTGGACGTTCCTCTCCTTGCCCTGACCCAGTGCTAGTCGATGGTCAGGAAGAATTTGTGGTGGAAAGGATTTTAGATTCCAGGTTGTATAGAAATCAGTTACAATATCTGATTAAATGGCAGGGCTACCCAGTGGAGGACAACTCATGGGAACCGGTCAATAACGTTAATGCTCCTCGCTTGCTCCGTCAGTTTCATCAGAGGTACCCACACAAGCCTGGTCTGAGGTCATCCGGAGGTTGTCCTTAAGGGGGAGTAATGTAAGGTTCTATGTATATATTCTGAAACTCAGTTTGTTCGTCAGCCATTTTACTTTCTGTCTTGCTGCAGCTATCTTGCCCTCAGTCAAAATGGAGTTTCCAGCTTGCATGTTCCCGCCCTGATTCTCTCCTTTGCTTCTTAAGCAGCCACAGCTGAGCAATCAGTGCTTCAGAATCTAGCCTGCAGTGAACCTGTGACTTGACTCCTGTAAGCCTTGGACCTTGTACTCCAGCTATTCCTACTGAGGAACTCTGAAGCACTTGTGGACTCTGAACCCTGCTCTTTGAAAGACCCACGTTTGCATGGACTTACGGTAACAGAGAAGAAGATCCTGAATCTGTATTGGAGAGTGATTGCTGAGCTTGGATTGCTCTGGCCTGCTGTGTCTCCTGTTTCTGTGTCTGCAAACTGTGTGACTATTTCTGCCAACAAGTAATACAGGACTTTTCTATATCAAACCTGTGACTCCTGTGTTTTCATCGCACCCAAGCACAAGACGCTATATGAACTGTACTACATACATTACAGCAGTCACCCTATAGAGCATAATGCAGCCACCCCACAGAGCATAATGCAGCCACCCCACATAGCATAATACAACCACCCCAGAGTATAATGCAACCACCCCACAGAGTATAATGCAACCACCCCACAGAGTATAATGTAAAACCCCCATAGAATATAATTGAGCCCCCTTATATTGTATAATGTAGCCCCTCCATAAATTAAATGTAGCCCTCCTCATATAGTATAATGCAGCCCCCATAGAATATAATGTAGTTCCCTCATAAAGTATAATGTAGCCCCCATACAATATAATCTAGTCCCCCATAGAATACAATGTAGCCACCTCATACAGTATAATGTAGCCCCCTCATAAGAGTATGATTCAATCACCCCACATAGAATATAATAGATATAATACAGCCCCTCATAGAATATAATGTATCCCCGAATAGAATATCATACAGCCCACCTCTTCAAAGGAATAAAACACAGCCCCCTATAATATATAACACAGCCACAAAGTATATAACACAGCCACCCTATAAAATATAATATATCTCCCAATAGTATATAACACAGCCAACATAGTATATATCACGGCCCACATAGTATATAGCGCGACCCACATAGTATATAGCGCAGCCCACATAGTATATAGCGCGGCCCACATAGTATACAGCAGGACGCACATAGTATACAGAACGGCCCACATAGTATATAGCAGGGCCCACATAGTATATAGCGCGGCCCACATAGTAGATAGTGCGGCCCGCATAGTAGATAGCACGGCCCGCATAGTATATAGCATGGCCCAAATAGTATATTGCAGGGCCCACATAGTATACAGCAGGGCCCAAATAGCATATTGCAGGGCCCATATAGTATATAGCAGGGCCCAAATAGTATATATTGCAGGGCCCACATAGTATATAGCAGGGAGCACATAGTATATTGCAGGGCCCACATAGTATATAGCAGGGCCCACACAGTATATAGCACGGCCCACACAGTACACTAAGTTCCAAATTATTATGCAAATTATATTTTCTCTGATTTTCCTAAGTGGTCGGTGCAAATGACAGTCAGTCTAATAAAAGTCATCACCCGTTAGAGTATACGTCGAATTTTATTGAAGAAACCTCCCAATGATAACAGTATAATCTCCAAAATGGAAAAAAACTCAAAATGCACTGTTCCAAATTATTAGGCACAGTAGAATTTCTGAACATTTGATCTGTTTTAAAGAACTGAAAATGCTCATTTGTAGAATTTGCAGCATTAGGAGGTCACATTCTCTGAACAAAAAAGCTACTTAACTTAAAAACATCCTAACAGGCCAAGTTAGATGTTAACATAGGAACCCTTCTTTGATATCACCTTCACAATTCTTTCATCCATTGAACTTGTGAGTTTTTGGAGAGTTTCTTCTTGTATTTCTTTGCATGAAGCCTCCCAGAGCTGCTGTTTTGAAGTGAATTGCCTCCACCCTCATAGATATTTTGCTTGATGATACTCCAAAGGTTCTCTATGGGGTTGAGGTCAGGGGAAGATGGTGGCCACACCATGAGTTTATCTCCTTTTATGCCCAAAGCAGCCAGTGTCTCTGCTGGATGGCAGGCTCTATGGTTGCATCATGCAACCATGCAACCTGCCATCTAGATGTAGCAGAGCTAGACCCATCATGGGACAAATGGATTATCATCTTCTCTGCAGAAAGGTGAGGAATATTGTTGGTTTTTTTATCTGTTATCTCTGGAATGGGCGATGTCATATGATTTAATTAAGATGTATTAAATGAGTCTGTCATTCTTTCAATTAAAGGACTTTATTCTGGGTATGTGTGTCTTTATACAATATGACTATGGGGTTAGTAATGGGAGCGTCTTTTAGACGCCTCTCCGATACTAACCTCAGGGCTTAATGTCACCTGACAATACAGGGGAAGGGGGAAGAGCAAGGCTAAGTGCCAGTATTGCCACATCTTAAGGCACTGCCATACTTAGCGATCGCACCAGCGATCACGACAACGACACGACCTGGCGAGATTGCTAGTGCGATCGCTATGTGATCGCTAGTTAGATTCCAAACACAACTCATCAGTGATCTGTGATTCCAAACACAACTCATCAGCGATCTGTATAACGACCTCTGCGGTCGTTGGTAAAACCTAGTCCCACCTGCGACGCTGGTGAAGTCGTTCATAAAGGGTGTCACACTCACCAGCGGGACACCAACGACCAAAAAAACGGCTCAGAACGTTCATAAGCGATCAGCGACATCTCAGCAGGGGCCACATCGCTGCTACATGTCACACACAGCTAAGTCGCTAACGAGATCGCTACTGCATCATAAATAGTGACGCAGTAGCGATCTCGTTAGCGATCTCGCTAGCGATCTCGCTTAGTGTGGCATACCCTTTATAGATGCACTTTTTCTGGGACAGCTGAGAGCTGATATTTTTAGCCTGGGGGAACTAGTATCCATGGTCCCTTCCTAGGCTATTTATATCAGCCTGCAGCTGTCTGCCTATCCTTTGCTGGTTATTATTTATAATTTTTATTATTATATTTAACCTATGTCAGCCTGAGAAAATAAATGGTGATATGAGCTGCCCCATAGATTAACACTGGGCCGAGTGCTATGTGATGTTTTCTTGCATAGCACTCTGCTGAATTCTACGGTAGTGTGATGCCGGCCTAAGGTTTTTAATCCTCCATTTTAGATGTTGTTGTCCATAGCAACCAATTACAGTGGAGCTTTCATTTTGCCAAAGGTGTTTAAAAAATGAAAACTGAGCTCTTTTTTGTTTCTGTGGGCAAGAAAAAAGTTATTCTTTTAGACAGTATAGATAAGTGTTTATAGATAGGATGTGACCATTATAACAATGTTATTTCTGCACTTGCTAGGCTGCATCAGAGAAGAAGGTTGATATCCATTGCACATGCAAAACCTGCCATGAAACAACTACAGGATGTACCTATAGGCAATGAGATAGTGAGACAGGAGGGCATGGGCACCTTAATAGAATAGAGGTTACCTAAGTGCTCTAGTGTGGAGGCTCAGGGGCCACTCAGGCTATTAGTGATTTATTTTCCATGGAAATTAAGACAATTTGATTGTGATAAGGAAGTAACAGATCACAGTAAATGAACAAGCACCACAGTTATACATTCTTAGAAATATTATTTATTGCACAAAAAAGCAACCTTTCATTATATATAAACATACAACACATTTTGTATATTATTTTTTAAACTTTTATTCATTCAATATAGATGTATATATATTGTATAATACAAACCCCCAAATTCTATGAAAGCTTAAAAATGACAGTGGCTTATTAGGAAGAAGCTATACCCCCATTTGATAGAGGAATGCTGTGTAAAGAGGTTATAAACCACCTTTCTAGATACCCAAATTATATCAGGACAAAAGGGTTGTGCATTAACAAGGCGTCAATTAAGTGCATTAGTGATAACAAAGAGGGACGGCTTTACCATTACAGAAAGCAGTTCAGCCGGATTCTCAATTGCTACGTCCTACGTCTTGCTGGGTTCAAAAGTATGATCAAAGCTCCTTGTAAAGCCCTATTTAGCAGGATAGTGCAAACAGGAAAGTGTACTAAACAGGTTTCATTTGATAAATCTGGAAGTGACTAAGGCTGTGTTCACATGTTGCGGACGTATTGCGTTTTTTGCCGCAACACATTTATCGTTATTACAAAATCACCCCAGTAATGCTATGGTTCTACTTGTGGCAAATACCCACAATACGGCAACAATATTTGAAAGGAGCCTTAAACCTTACTCAGTCTGCCATATTACAGATCCATGTTATATAGAAGTATGACCCACATATAGTGGTGCATGAGACCTTACTGTAACTCTGTATACCTCTGAGTACATAACAAAACTTACAGAAGGGTTTTAGTTGGACTTTGTGTGATTCGAAGAGCGAAAAATCATGAATTGCGTAAACGCATGTTGTTTTATGGAAGTATTTTCCCCTAAAAGCATTGTTTCTAGAGGAGAGTATCTCTGACATACGGTAACTAATAGTATAGAGCCACCATATAGTCACAATCTGAATTGGCCCCATTGTCTCTATCTTAAGTCTCATACAGACATCTGTGTTTGTTCAAATAAGCAAATAAATGGTACAAGGGTCATTAGTGCTTGTTCAGTGTGGTCAGTTTTTACCATCCACGTTTCGTCAGTGATTTTCATGTATGGAAGAATAAAGAAAGACATTACAAAGCTTCTTCTATCCACCTTAATTTTACTGATGCCATCCGTCGGCTTTCCATTAATTTCTCGGAAAAGTTGACTTGTATTGGTACTTTCATCCGTGATGCTGGTAAAAAATAAATGTGTCTCCATGATTTTGCATCGAGCCACAGTCTAAAAAAATACACGACATACAGTACAGACCAAAAGTTTGGACACACCTTCTCATTTAAAGATTTTTCTGTATTTTCATGACTATGAAAATTGTACATTCACACTGAAGGCATCAAAACTATGAATTAACACATGTGGAATTACATACTTAACAAAAAAGTATGTAACATCTGAAAGTATGTCTTATATTCTAGGTTCTTCAAAGTAGCCACCTTTTGCTTTGATGACTGCTTTGCACATTCTTGGAATTCTCTTGATGAGCTTCAAGAGGTAGTCACCGGAAATGGTCTTCCAATAATCTTGAAGGAGTTCCCAGAGATGCTTAGCACTTGTTGGCCTTTTTGCGGTCCAGCTCACCCCAAACCATCTCGATTGGGTTCAGGTTTGGTGACTGTGGAGACCAGGTCATCTGGCTTAGGCCCCATCACTCTCCTTCTTGGTCAAATAGCCCTTACACAGCCTGGAGGTGTGTTTGGGGTCATTGTCCTGTTGAAAAATAAATGATGGTCCAACTAAACGCAAGCCGGATGGAATAGTATGCCCCTGCAAGATGCTGTGGTAGCCATGCTGGTTTAGTATGGCTTCAATTTTGAATAAATCCCCAACAGTGTCACCAGCAAAGCACCCCACACCATAACACCTCCTCCTCCATGCTTCATGGTGGGAACCAGGCACGTAGAGTCCATTCGTTCACTTTTTCTGCGTCGCACAAAGACACGGTGGTTGGAACCAAAGATCTCAAATTTGGACTCATCAGACCAAAGCACAGATTTCCACTGGTCTAATGTTCATTCCTTGTGTTCTTTAGCCCAAACAAATCTCTTCTGCTTGTTGCCTGTCCTTAGCAGTGGTTTCCTAGCAGCTATTTTACCATGAAGGCCTGCTGCACAAAGTCTCCTCTTAACAGTTGTTGTAGAGATGTGTCTGCAGCTAGAACTCTGTGTGGCATTGACCTGGTCTCTAATCTGAGCTGCTGTAAACCTGCGATTTCTGAGGCTGGTGACTCGGATAAACTTATCCTCAGAAGCAGAGGTGACTCTTGGTCTTCCTTTCCTGGGGCGGTCCTCATGTGAGCCAGTTTCTTTGTAGCGCTTGATGGTTTTTGCAACTGCACTTGGGGACACTTTCAAAGTTTTCCCAATTTTTTGGTCTTACTGACCTTCATATGTTAAAGTAATGATGGCCACTCGTTTTTCTTTTCTTAGCTGCTTTTTTTTGCCATAATACAAATTCTATTAGTCTATTCAGTAGTACTATCAGCTGTGTATCCACTAGACTTCTGCACAACACAACTGATGGTCCCTACCTCATTTATAAGGCCAGAAATCCCACTTATTAAACCTGACAGGGCACACCTGTGAAGTGAAAACCATTTCCGGTGACTACCTCTTGAAGCTCATCAAGAGAATGCCAAGAGTGTGCAAAGCAATCATTAAAGCAAAAGGTGACTACTTTGAAGAACCTAGAATATAAGACTTAATTTCAGTTGTCACACACTTTTTTGTTAAGTATATAATTCCACATGTGTTAATTCATAGTTTTGATGCCTTCAGTGTGAATGTACAATTTTCATATTTATGAAAATACAGAAAAATCTTTAAATGAGAAGGTGTGTCCAAACTTTTGGTCTGTACTGTATAAACAGCTCCATTGACTTATGGGCACATATTCTATCCATGAAAAACACAGAACACATACAGTTGAAACCAGAAGTTTACATACACTATATAAAAAGACACATCTGCATGTTTTTCTCAATATCTGACATGAAATCAGAATATATCTTTCCCAATTAAGGTAAACTAGGATTACCAGAATTATTAATGTTTGCCAAATGCCAGAATAATGAAGAGAGAGAGAGAGAGAAGAGAGAGAGAGAGAGAGAGAGAGGAGGAGAATGTTTTAAGGCATTTTTATTACTTACTGCAAAGTCAAAAGTTTACATACACTAAGATTACTATGGCTTTAAACAATTCTGGACTGCACATAAGATGATGTCATGTATTTGGAAGCTTCTGTTTTTTGCCAACATCTGAATTAGAGACACACTTGTGGATTATTCCCATAGTCCTATATTAAACAGGCGGGGGACACTTCAAATACTTAACATAATACCAAATCTACAGTGGAAGGTGCCACCCATAGATAAGAAGTGGAGAGAAGATTGTTAATAAAAATAAGATTTTTATTGAGATTCAACTTCTTAAAAACATACATAAATGAAACATATTCAACAGAGATGAGGGGAGATTCCAAAAGTAAAAGAAAGGGGGAAAGGGTAAGATATGCCAAAGTGATTCACACCAATATATGCACAGATCACGGGGCGTGGAAGAAGTGACTACACAAAACGGTGCCTGTCGGGCGCGGGGAATCAATGCCACTGGATTTCCACTCCTGCACTACCCCATTGTCAGCGTTATTGCCTTGCAGCGCTTAGGTATGTAGATGGGATGAATACCCACGATTCATTTTAGGTTGATTGCCTTATGAAAGTCCATGTTTGGATGTATGCTACTCAGCACCTTAACATTGCTATCATTCCTTTGGCTGGCTTATATGGGGAAGGTTCACAAGTTCTATGATACCCTTTCTCTCACTGCATTTACTATATTAAGGGCATTCTAATGACAATGATGGAGGCTTCAATGCTCCTATTTCTGAGATGTTTAGTGCCTTGTTAATATATTGTTATATATGTGTTTCATGGTTACTTGTGATCTGTGCATATATTGGTGTGAATCACGTTGGCATATCTTACCCTTTCCCCCTTTCTTTTACTTTTGGAATCTCCCCTCATCTCTGTTGAATATGTTTCATTTATGTATGTTTTTAAGAAGTTGAATCTCAATAAAAATCTTATTTTTATTAACAATCTTCTCTGCACTTCTTATCTATGGGTGGCACCTTCCACTGTAGATTTGGTATTATACACACTTGTGGATGTATTTTAATGCACACCTGAAACACACTGCTTCTTTGTATAGCATCATGGGAAAGTCTCAAGAAATCAGGCAAGAAATCAGGAGGAGAATTGTGGTCTTGCAAAAGTGTGACTCATCCTTGGGTATAATTTCAAGATACCTGAAGGTGCCTCGTTCATCTGTACAAACAATTATACGCAAGTACAAACAAGATGGGAATGTCCAGCCATCATACCGCTCAGAAAGGAGATGGGTTCTGTGTCCCAGAGATGAACGTGCTTTGGTCCAATATGTGCATATCAACCCAAGTACAAAAGCGAAAGACCTTATGAAGATGATGGCGGAAGCTGGTAAGATTGTGTCAATATCCACAGTGAAACAAATACTGTATCAACATGGGCTGAAAGTCCACTCTGTCAGGAAGAAGCCATTACTCCAAAAGAAACATAAAAAAGCCAGAATAATGTTTGCAAATGCACAAAGTAAGAAAGACCTTTTTTGGAGACATGTCCTGTGATCTGATAAAAACTAAAATTGAACTTTTTGGGCATAATGACCATCGTTACGTTTGGAGGAAAAAGGGCGAAGCTTGGAAGCCTAAGAACACCATCCCAACTGTGAAACATGGGGGTGCAAGCATCATGTTGTGGGGTTGTTTTGCTGCTGGAGGGACTGGTGCACTTCACAAAATAGATGGCATCATGAGAAAAGAACATTATGTTGCAATGCTAAAGCAACATCTCAAGACATCAGCCAGGAAATTAAAGCCTGGGCGTAAACGGGTCTTCCAAATGGACAATGACCTGAAGCATACTGCCAAAATGGTAACAAAGTGGCTTAACCCCACCTGCAACTAGTTTTCGTTTCTAACTTTTCCTTTACTTTTCAATTTTATTACTCTCCATCACAATTTTCGCATGTTATCTTCTCTAAAGAATGTTCTTTACAAACATTTTTGATGATTTCAGGTTTTTTTTTCCGGGTATTGAGTTCAACAATGGCATCATGATGCATTGCACTGCAAAAAATTCCAGCCATTTCAGCCTAAAGAAGTGACCTGAGATGTCCTGAACAGTATATAAACATCTCAATCCAGGAAAGAATCAACACATCCAGAAATAAATTTGACAAATAGCTAAACAGAGCAAAGAATCAACAAATACAGAAATACATGTGATAATGGCTGACCAGTCTAAACAACATGTATGAAACGAGCTTGGCTATCTAATCTTATAAATGCAGCTGGCAGATGCAGGAGTAATAGTCTTGGGTATCTGGTGGCTACAAACAGTTGCCAAATTGTACTTATCAGCAATAATATCACACAGGGGGTAATGGAAGTCCTTGATATTCAGTCAGTGAGGGAATGAGCTTCTCCTTCCAACAGTGCATCAATTCTGAAAGATGGGTGGGGAGAGCAAAGGGACAAAAGGCAAATAGCTAGGTGGAGCCTGTATGCTGTGTACACAAACTAACGGTGGCTTCACATGGGTCATCTATTGTTCAACTGGTTTATCTACTGACCACAGGTAGTTGGCTGTGTGAAAGGACCTTTAGTCTGATAACATAAATGTCATGCAGACATTTTGTTCTTCCAAAAAAGCATTTTTATAAAAAAACGATGATCACATGAAACTAGGAAATTACCAACAATTAAAAACCTGAGCAATACCTAGAGTTTCAAAATTCTATAGTACAGCAAGTAATCTTGCAGAAAATAGCAAAAAAAAAAAAATAAATAAAAATAAACTGATGAGTATATGATAAACCTAATACGGGCTTAAAATGCCCGGGATATGTAAAGCTGTAGTTTTCCAAAAAAAAATTATATAAAAAAAACCCATGTGATTCTACTTTTGTGGTCTATTTAATTAAGTGTCCTTGCGGTCTCGGGTATGTTGGTGAAACTACACAACATATCCGAGACCGTATCTCACAGCATAAGTCCACCATACGATGTGGACGCACTGACCTTCCCATTCCAGCTCACTTCTGTGAGAGAAAACACAATATCTCTCAGCTTAAATTTCAGATAATAGACCACGTTCCTTTAAATAGAAGAGGCGGCAATAGGGTGAGACTCTTAAAAGACCGTGAGTCATTCTGGATCCATACTTTGCAAACTCTTTCCCCCTTGGGTCTCAACAGGGATTATGAATACTCATGAATTGTCCTTTTTCTGGGGTTTAATTCCCTTTGATCTCTGGGTTTGTGGATTCTTTTTATTCTATGTTTTTTTCATCACTATGATAGGTTTTCTTTTTAATATCGTATATTTTACCGAACTGTGACCAGATAGCTATTAATTACTATTATTATGATTATTATTTAATGTTTTCTCCTAATGTTTATTCATTTGTCAACTGTTCAACTATCCTTTCTTGGTTCTTATGTTATTTTTTCCTTTTTCCTTCTCTCAGCAAGCCAGCACGGAGTTAAAATAACCTCCTGTTCACTGAACTCGGGGACGCTTGCGCACTTTAAGTCTTTCACCGCACTTCGGATTCACTCGGCTAGTTCCGTTCAGCGCCTGCGCACTACATCTCTCACCCCTGGAGTCACAATCCGGAAGTTATCAGGTAATACACGCTGGGACACTATTTAAAGCCGTGATTGCGGTCAGCTTACATCTGCAACGTCGACAAGACGCCGCCTACATACCGGACTTTTCCCTCACCGTCGGTGCCTTACACCCGGATTTTATGCGACTCCTCCGGTTCGCTTATGAGGTATTTGTTAGCGTTTTATCCCATGCGCAGACTCTGTAGTGCCTCTCTATATGCACTCTATCTCTATCCATAGTAATCCATCTGGCTTGTTCTGTTCAATTTTTTACAGCTAGACATGTGATACTCTACTTACAGATGGCATAAGGATACAATCTGATAGTAAAGTATGTTTATTTCTTTTGCTTTCTTTTTTGATTTTTTCGGTCACATTGTGGTTCTGTATAATGCTATAAGTCTCATATTTACTAGACACAACCTACCCTTTCTTTTTACACAGATGGCTACTAGTGTATATATATATATCTTATGCCCTTATGACTGATGGGCTTGTATTTAGCAGGTTATAAACTTAGGACCTAAATTGGCAAAAAAAACCCTTTTTTCTTTATTTTTGAGAAGGTTTAAGCTCTTTTCAATGTAGGTTTCTTCTCTAGTGTTAATATGATTAATTTTTGGGGTTTTCACATGTTTCTACCCCGACTTATCTGACATATAGTCTACTTCATAGTGGTTCTACTCCTCTGATAGGTCTTTTTTAGTTCAAATGGATCATGTGATTAGATCATTTTATATTACTTACTTGGGGTGATGGTCACTTTTGCTTGTTTTGCTTTATACCACTTTTCTCTTGTCACCTCTCAGTTATATGTAATTGTTATATGTTACCATATCAAATGTCATTATTTTTCTTATGTATAAGAACAAGTTACTGTTTTTCTGCTTTGTTTTCTAGTTACAGACTTATTTTCTTGATAAAGGCTAACCAGCCGAAACGTTGATATATACAATCATTTGTCTGGATACCTATTTGTCAGAAGAAGGTCAAATACATTTTGATGACGAACTTGTTATTTTTGTTGAATAAACATTCATTATAAATTCTTCTAGTGTGCCGGAGTTATAAATTTTTGATAACAAAAACCCCATCACATAAAAATATATAAACAACTGGAAATGACACACAACTACAGACCTGAGGAATACCTAGAGTTTCAAAATTCTAAGTTTAAAAACCTTTCAGAATTTTTTCAAAACAAAAGTTCCCGGGCCTAAAAGGCCCAGGATATGCATGGGGGATAACAAAGTCAATGTCTTGGAGTGGCCATCACTAAGCCCTGATCTCAATCCTTTTGAAAATTTATGGGCAAAGCTGAAAAGGCAGGCGCAAGCAAAGCGACCTAAAAACCTGGATCAGTTACACCAGTTTTGTCATGAGGACGAACTGTTGTGAGAAGCTTGTGGAAGGATATCCCAAACGTTTGACCAACTCATTCAGTTTAAGGACAATGCTACCAAATACTATTAAAATGTATGTAAACTTTTGACTTTGCAGTAATAAAAATGCCTTAAAACATTCTCTCTCTCTCATTATTCTGGCATTTGGCAAATATTAATAAATACGGAAATCCTAATTGACCTAAAATGGGAAAGGTTTATTCTGATTTCATGTCAGTTGTTGAGAAAAACATGCATATGTGTCCTTATATATGGTATATGTAAACTTCTGGTTTCAACTGTACATGAAAAATAGACTTCTGAATGACGCCTAATAAGACAAACCTAGGGCTGGGGCTACACTGTGACATGTTATGTGAAAACAATTCTCAGAAAAGTTGTGCCACCAAAAACATCTGTGCAACTTGTTTGTGACTTGCTTCTGCACATCTGTTCTAGAGCTGTGATTTTGCTGTGAAAAATGGTCAAGTCTCTTCCAACTTGCAGTTACTTGCGACTTGCATCTAAGCCTATGGCCAGCGAGTCACATATGACTTGTAGCCAGCGGAGAAAAAACAACACGTTTGGAAAACATATGCAAGTCTGTGTCACAGTGTCGCAGATGGTCGCAGAGCAGTACCATAGAAAATTATTAGATGCAATGTCACAATGCAATATTGTGACTTCAGTGTCGTTTACCATGTAGCCCTAGCCTTTTGTTTGCAAACTTAAATTTAGCAGACTATGCCAGATACATTTTTCATTGTGTTCTAAAAGGTTATACTATATACGGCATCCCACATACATTGCTTTGTCAAATAAAAAAAATAATGCACCTTCAGTGGTATTTTGGGGCATTATTGCCAACAAAACTATACTAAAATTTTTGGTGACAGTCACTAGGAAAATATTAGCTGCAATGCATACTGTACATTGGATTTTTTTCATTGTCTGGGTTTTTTTTTACAGTACGTTTTTCAGTCAGCCTTGGTACTATGTATTGCATTTACTATATTGTGTTTTTTTATTTTGTTATTATTATTATGACATTACATATTGTGTGATTAAAAAGGAGTCTTGGAATTGAATTTGTGTATGAAAAACCCATGACTTAATATTAAAAAAGAAAAAAACTCCATTAAATTGTAATTTTTAAAATGCACATATAAAACTCTAAATTTAGATTTTTTTTTTACAATCTGAATAAGGGTGTGTGCACACAACGTCTTTGTTCTGCAAGTGGGGCTACTGAGTTAGGGTACACTCACATCTGCATGTGAAAAGTAGCTGCAATTCTCAACCAGAAAAGTTGGAGAGTGCAGGCGAGTGGCATGCATTTTTTCTCACCTAGTCTCACCTAGCATCCATATGTCATGCGCGTGTGCATTTTATGCTGGAGTGACACCAGCTTATCACATCGGATGCAATATGCTAATGACTCTCGATTCCTGCTCTGCTGCGCAGAGAGAATTGGAGAACAGCTTCAGAGGAGACAGAGAAATTAATTTCTCCATTTCCTTTGCTGCTGGTGTCAGAGTATATCGCACCGCACTTGGGTAATATCCGAGTGCTGTGCGTTGTGTCACTCTCATCCATAGACTTATATGGCTGCGAGTGAGCAGAGTTTCACTGCCAATCGCAGCATGCTGCGATTGTTCTCCATGCCGATTCATCATGAGAAAATAATCGCAGATCTGAGCTGCACTACTGAGTAACACTGTACCGAGTGCTATTCAAAATTTTATCGTATAGCACTCTGCTGTATTGTACAGTATTGTGACTCCAACCTTATCAATCACCTAGCATCTGTATGACATGTGTATGCCATGCATTTTTAACGTAATCTTTTACATACAGTAATTTTCTGTCATTTAAAGCTAACTTTCTAACTAATAAAACAATGAAATGTGGGTAATAAACATGGAGATTTCCAGGCTATTAATATCAGCTCATAGCTGTCTATGTAGCCTTTAATGTCTATTAACAAGGGGTAACCCCCCCAAAAAAATGTTGTGGGGTCCTCACTATTTTTATTAGCCAGCAAAGGCTATATGCAGACAGCTGAGGGTTGATAGGGGCCATGAATATTGACCCCTCCCAGACTAACAACATCAATTCTCAGCTGCCCCAGAAATGGCACATCTATTAGCCTCAGGCTCTTCTCACTTGATGTCACGCAGCGAGTGGTGACATCAGTTAAGGCCCCATTACACATGGCGACGCTCCAACGATCCCAACAACGATACGACCTGGTAAAGTTCGCTGGTACGTCGCTACATGGTCGCTAGTAAGTTGTCAAACAGGCAGATCTACTCAACGACGCAGCAACCATACGGCGATCCGTATAACGACCTCGGCGGTCGTTGGGACCTCGTCACAGCAGAGATTCTGACAAAGACAAAGCAAAATCACGCCTGCGTCGCTGAGTTCTGAGTCGCCAACGAGGTCGCTCGTCGTTTTTATGGCGTCAAACATAGAGTTGCATGCTGGCCAGCGGGACACCAACAATCAAAAAATGGCCTAGGACATTCCAGCACGATCAGAGATATCGCAGCGGGGTGCCGGTCGCCGCTATGTGTCGCACGTAGCGAGATTTCAGGCGAGGTCGCTGTTGCGTCACAGACGTTTCAGCGATCTCGCTAACGATCTCACTATGTGTGAAGTACCCTTTAGATGACTGGAGTTCATCGGCTATGAACTTCAGTCACCTTGTTGACATCAGCGCTCGGCACTGAAGCTACATTCTCATGCTCAGCTCAGTGTCTCCTGGATGCCCGGCTGATCGATGGATTTTTATGTCATCGCTCAGCAAAGCATCCAGATGTAGCTGAATTGGGCTTGTAGTGGAACATAAGGATTATCAGCGGACAGGTGAGGATTCTTTGCTTTTTTATTTTGAATATTAATAAATGGTTAAAATAGGGTCAGGGAGTGTTTTTGTTCAATTAAAGGACTTTGATCTGTGTGTGTATTTTTACTTAAACTGACAGGGTTAGTAATTGGGGAGTCTGATAGACACCTCTCCATTACTAACCCCTGGGCTTCATCAACTGACATCAACTTCAATACTATTACCCCAATTGTCACTGCACAAGGACAAGTGGGAAGAGCCGAGGCTAAGCGCCAGACCTGGCGCATCTAATGGATGCGCCGCTTCTGGGGTGGCTGAGGGCTGATGTAATTAGTCTGGGAGGGGGCCAATATTCATGTTCTCGTCATAGGCTATTAATATCAGCTGGCAGCTGTCTGCCTATAGTCTTTTCTGGCTATTAAAAATAGTGGGGACCCCACATCATTTTTTGTGGGGATACCCCTTGTTAACCCCTTTACCCCCGAGGGTTGTTTGCACGTTAATGACCGGGCCAATATTTACAATTCTGACCACTGTCCTTTTATGAGGTAATAACTCAGGAATGCTTCTATGGATTCTGGTGATTCTGACATCGTTTTCTCATGACATATGATACTTCATGATAGCGGTAAAATTTATTTGATATGACTTGCGTTTACTTGTGAAAAAAATGGAAATTTGGCGACAATTTAGAAAATTTTGCAATTTTCCAAATTTGAATGTTAATGCCCTTAAATCACACAGATATGTCACACAAAATACTTAATAAGTAACATTTCCCACATGTTTACTTTACATAAGCACAGTTTTGGAACCAAAATTATTTTTTGTTAGCTAGTTATAAGGGTTAAAAGTTGACCAGCGATTTCTCATTTTTACAACACCATTGTTTTTAGGGACCACATCACATTTGAAGTCACTTTGAGAAGTCTATATGATAGAAAATACCCAAAAGTGACACCATTCTAAAAAACTGCACCTCTCATGGTGCTCAAAACCACATTAAAGAAGTTTATTAAATTTAGGTGCTTCATAGGATTTTTTTGAATGTTCACAAAAAAAAATTAACTTTTTTTCACAAAAAAATTACTTCAGGTCCAATTTTTTTAAATTTCCCGAGGGTAACAGGAGAAATTGGACCCCAAAAGTTATTGTGCAATTTATCCTGAGAACTCTGATACTCCATATGTGGGGAGGGGGGAACCACTGTTTCGGTGCACGGCAGACCACGGAAGGGAAGCAGCGCCGTTTGACTTTTTCAATGCAAAATTGGCTGGAATTGAGATCGGACGCCATGTCGCGTTTGGAGAGCCCTTGATGTGCCTAAACAGTTGAAACCCCCACAAGTGACACCATTTTGGTAACTATACCCCTCAAGGAACTTATCTAGATATGTGGTGAGCATTTTGAACCCCCAAGGGCTTCACAGAAGTTTATAACGCCCAGGCATGAAAATAAAAAAAATATACTTTTTCCACAAACATGATATTTTAGACCCCAATTTTTTATTTTCCCAATGGTAACAGGAGAAATTGGACTCCAAAAGTTGTTCTCCAATTTGATCTGAGTACGTTGATACCCTATATGTGGGAGAAAACTACAGTATGGGCACACGTCGGGGGTCAGAAGTGAAGTAGTGATGTTTTGGATTGCAGACTTTGATGGAATGGTCTGCGGGCGTCATGTCGCATTTGGAGAGCCCCTGATCTGCCTAAACAGTGGAAACCCCCAGAAGTGACACCATTTTGGAAACTAGACCCCCCCAAGGAACTTATATAGATGTGTGGGGAGAACTTTGAACCCCCAAGTGCTTCACAGAAGTTTATAACATAGAGCCATAAAAATAAAAAATCATATTTTTTTCCACAAGTGATATTTTTGCCCCAATTTTTTATTTTCACTAGGGTAACAGAAGAAATTGGACCCCAAGAGTTATTTTGCAATTTGTTCTGAGTACGGTGATACCCCATATGTGGGGGTAAACCACTGTTTGGGTGCGTGACAGAGCTCGGAATGGAAGGAGAACCATTTGACTTTTTCAATGCAGAATTGGCTGGAATTTAGATCAGACGCCATGTCATGTTTGGAAAGCCCCTGATGTGCCTAAACAGTGGAAATCCCCTTACTCCAACCCTAACACCAACACACCCCTAATCCCAACTCTAACCATAACCCTAACCACAAACCTAACCCCAACACACCGCTAACCCTAGTCCCAACCCTAATCCTAACTTTAGCCCCAACCCTAATCCTTGCCCCAACCCTAACCCTAATTTTAGCCCCATCCCTAACCCTAACTTTAGCCCAAATTCTAACCCTAACTTGGCAGATGTCATACGCTAAAAGACGCTTTTTATTGCAAAAAATAGTTTTGCATCACCACATTTGAGAGCTATAATTTTTCCACATTTTGGCCCACAGAGTCATGTGAAGTTTTATTGCGAGATGAGTTGATGTTTTTACTGGTACCATTTTTGGGCACATGACATTTTTTGATCACTTTTTATTACAATTTTTGGGAAGCAGAATGAACAAAAAACAGCAATATATGAATTTCTTTTGGGGGGGATCGTTTAAACCGTTCCGCGTGTGGTAGAATTGATAAAGAAGTTTTATTCCTCGAGTAAGTACGATTACAGCGATACCTCATTTATATAATTTTTTTTATGTTTTGGCACTTTTATACAATAAAAACAATTTTATCTAAAAAATTATTTTTGCATCACTTTATTCTGCGAGCTATAACTTTTTTATTTTTTGCTGAAGACACTGTATGGCAGCTTGTTTTTTGTGGGACAAGATGATGTTTTCAGCAGTACCATGTTTATTTATATTCATCTTATTGATCGCGTTTTACTCCACTTTTTGTTTGGCGGTATGATGATAAAGCATTGCTTTTTTGCGTTTTATTTAAGGGGTTCACTGAAGGGGTTAACTAGTGGGACAGTTTTATAGGGCAGATCTTTACGGATGCCGCGATACAAAATATGTGTACTTTTATTGTTTTTTTTATTAACATAATAATAATGTATTTTTTGGGGAAATACTTTTTTTATTTATTTATTCAGGGATTTTTAAAAAAATATTTTTACACAGTATAATCTTTTTTTTACATTTTTACATTGTCATAGGGTATGACATTACATATAATGTCAGATCGCTGATCTGACACTTTGTAGAGCACTGTGTCAGATCAGGGATCTGACAGGCCTTGCAGGAGGCTTGTCGGTGCCTGCTCTCAGCAGGCACCGACAAGCCACCTCCCTGCAGGACCTGGAAGGACACCCGTGGCCATCTTTAATCTGGGAGTCTGCAGGGAAGAGGCCTTCGGAACAACACGATCACATCGCGTTGTTCTGAGGGTCTCAGGGAAGCATGCAGGGAGCCCCTTCCCTGCCTGATGCTTTCCTATGCCACAGGAACGCTGCGATCATGTTTGATCGCAGTGTGCCAGGGGTTAAAGTTCCGGGAGCGGTCCATGACCGCTCCTGCACTTAGTGCCGGGTGTCAGCTGTGAGAGTCAGCTGACATCTGGCACTGACCGGCCGAGATCCCCCCCATGAGCGAGGCTGATCATGCATGACGTACTATCCTATCCATGGGCATTCGAGCCCAGGTCCCATGGACGGGATAATACGTCTAATGTCAGAAAGGGGTTAATAACCAGTAAAGGCTAAGTAGACAACTGTGAGCTGATATTAATAGCCTGGGAAGCTCCATGTCTTTTACCCCCATCCCAGCTGGTTAAGTATAATATGGGGATCCCACGCCATTTTTTTTCTTTTATTCTATCTATATATCTCTTCTATTCTATGCTGACAGTTCACACTGTGAATTTACTGTAGTCAGCTGATGAAATGTCGGGCCTCCTATGAGATGGGTGTGTAAAAATCGCACTACAGACGCATGGTCATTGAATTATGCAATTTTTTTGTTGCAACCATTGACTTTCATTGATGAGTATCTGCTGTTTTAAGCACCATACACAGCATGCTGCAATTTTTTTCCCTACCCCAATCCCAGATGAGCACTGACTGATTGACTAACATTGTAATGAGTGCAATGCAAGGTTTTCTCACATTACATAGCCGAGTTTAAACACAGATGTGATAGCATGCCATTGTTCTTTGTGGTGGCTCTGCCACTAGCAGCTATTATCAGTATTTTCAACTATAGAGAGGAGTAAACAGGTTACTTCATTTAAACATTTCACAGTTTCCAAACTCTGATACAGCTAGAAGAGGTAGCAAAAAATGAATGTGTGCAGAGCAGTGTCGTTTTAACATTGATGTGAAAAATGAAAATTTTTTGCACCACTTTTCAGCCAGAAAAATATATTGTGTGCACATAACCTAACTCTGTTTTCACAGAATTCACTTACAGTGAGGAAAATAAGTATTAGATGCGAAGTCTGCTATGTAAGTTTTTCCACCTACACAGAATGTAGAGGTCTGTAATTTTTATTGTAGGCACACTTCAACTTATGTGAGACAGAATCTAAAAATAAGAAGCAGAAAATCACATTGTATGATTTTTAAATAACTGAATAGCATTTTATTGCATGAAATACCGTATATACTCATGTATAAGTCGACCAGTGTATAAGCCGACCCCCTTAATTTTGCCACAAAAAACTGGGAAAACTTATTGACTCGCGTATAAGCCGGGTGTATAAACCACCGTACTGCCCTGTGCTGCCCCCGTCCTGCTCCTTGCTCCCCCATCCAGCTCTGTGCTCCCCCATTCTCCTCTGTGCTCCCCCCCTCCTGCTCTGTCCTCCGCTGTGCTCCCCCCTTCCTGCTCCGTCCTCCTGTGCCCCCCGTCCTCTCCGTGCTCCTCTGTGCTCTCCATCCTCCCCCTGTCCTGCTCCGTGCTCCTCTGTGCTCTCCATCCTCACCCATCCTGCTCCATGCTCCTCTGTGCCCTCCATCCTCCCCCCGTCCTACTCCGTGCTCCTCTGTGCCCCTCGTCCTGCTCCGTGCTTCTCTGTGCCCTCCATCCTCCCCCCCGTCCTGCTCCGCGCTCCTCTGTACCCTCCATCCTCCCCCCGTCCTGCTCCGTCCTCCTGTGCCCCCCTCCTGCTCCATGCTGCTATGTGCTTTCCATCCTCCCCCTCGTCCTGCTCCGTGCTCTCCATCCTTCCCCCGTCCTGCTCCGTGCTCCTCTGTGCTCTCCGTCCTCCCCCCATCCTGCTCCATGCTCATTGTCCTCCTCCATGCTTCCCCCGTCCTCCCGCCGTCATACTCACCCTCCCCGTGCCATAGCTGAACGTCCTGGCAATCCTGCATTGTACCCGGCTTCCTGCAGCTCTCCTGTGCTAAGCGGTGACGTAATACCACTCATTAAGGCCATGAATATGGACGCCACGCCTATGGGAGTGGCGTCGTGTCCATATTATATGACCTTAATGAGTGGTATTACGTCATCGCTCAGCACAGGAGAGCTGCAGGAAGCCGGGTACAACGCTGGATTGCCGGGATGTTCAGCGATGGCACGGGGAGGGTGAGTATGATGACCCAGCCACCGGCTCCTGCCGTGGCACCCCCTCCCCTGCTGGTTTTTGCCCAATGACTCATGTATAAGCCGAGGGGCATTTTCAGCACCAAAAAAGGTGCTGAAAATCTCGGCTTATACACTAGTATATACGGTAAGTATTTCATCACCTACCAACCAGCAAGAATTCTGTCACTCACAGACCTGTAAATTTTTCTTTAAGAAGCACTCCTACTCTGCACTCATTACCTGTATTTATTGCACCTGTTTGAACTCGTTAACCGTATAAAAAGGCATCTGTCCACACAGTCAATCTATTCACTCCAAATTCTCCATCATGGCCCAGACCAAAGATCTGTCAAAGGACATCAGGGACAAAATTGTAGACCTGAACAAGGCTGGGATGGGCTACAAGACAATAGTCAAGCAGCTTGGTGAAAAAGCAACAACTGTTGGCACAATTATTAGAAAATGGAAGAAACACAAGAAGACTGTCAATCTTCCTTGGCCTGTGGCTCCATGCAAGATCTCGCCTCGTGGGGTAAGCATGATTCTGAGAAAGGTCAAGAATTAGCCCAGAACTACGAGAGGACCTTGTCAATGACCTTAAGAGAGCTGGGACCCTAGTCTCAAACATTAATGTAACACACTATGCAGTCATGGATTCAAATCCTGCTAGGTCCCCCTGGTCATGCCAGTACATGTCCAGGCCTGTGTGAAGTTCACCAATGATGACCTGGATGATCCAGAGGAGGCATGGGAGAAGGTCATGTGGTCAGATGAGATCAATATAGAACTTTTTGGCATCAACTCCAATCACCATGTTTGGAGGAAGAAGGATGAGTACAACCTCAATAACACCATCCCAACCATGAAGCGTGGTGGTGCAAACATCATACTTTGGGGATGCTTCTCTGCAAAGGGGGCAGGATGACTGCACCGTATTGAAGGGAGGATGGATGGGGTCATATGTCACGAGATTTTGACTAACAATCTCCTTCCCTCAGTAAGAGCATTAAAGATGGGTCATGGCCGGGTCTTCCAAAATGACAATGGCCCGAAACACACAGCCAGGAAATCTAAGGAGAGGCTCCATAAGAAGCATTTCAAGGTCCTGGAGTGGCCTAGCCAGTCTCCAGACCTGAATCAAATAGAAAATCTTTGGAGGGAGCTGAAATGACAGCCCCATAACCTGAAAGATCTGGAGAAGATCTGTATGGAGACGTGGGCCAAAATCCCTGCTGTAGTGTGTGCAAACTTGGTCAAGAATTACAGGAAACATTTGGCGTGTCGAAGTAAGGAGGCTTATTCGCCGTACAATGCTCCTCTGGGAAATTTTATATGCAAATTGCCTTTTCAAAAAAAGAGGACTTGTACTCTATAGTGCCACCTATTGGAAGTAGCGATCCCAGGATCCTAGGACTTCCAATAGGTGGCGCTAGAGAGTACAAGTCCTCTTTTTTTGAAGAGGCAATTTGCATATAAAATTTCCCAGAGGAGCATTGCACGGCGAATAAGCCTCCTTACCTCGACACGCCAGAGCTGGTATGTCACTCTCCACAAGGAGAAACCTTACCCCTTAGACCCTAGTCCAGAGCCTCTCATCCAGCCTAATCAGATCTCTCCTACTTTGCACTGACGAGGACCAATAGTCCGAAACACCGTGTCTGCAAATGGAGATACTGATTTGGCTTTTATCCTAAGTCATATTCCAAGACTCGTTAAAGGGTTGATTGTGACTTGTAGGATCGCTACTTCCAATAGGTGGCGCTATAGAGTACAAGTCCTCTTTTTTTGAAGAGGCAATTTGCATAGGAAACATTTGAGCACTGTAATTGCAAACAAAGGTTTCTGTACCAAATATTAAGTTGTGTTTTTCTATTGTATCAAATACTTATTTCATGCAATACAATGCAAATTAATTATGTAAAAATCATACAATGTGATTTTGTGGATTTTTTTAAGATTCTGTCTCTCACAGGTGAAGTGTACATACGATAAAAATTACAGACTTCTCCATTCTTTGTAGGTGGGAAAACTTGCAAAATCAGCAGTGTATCAAATACTTATTTTCCCCTCCGTACTGTTATCACTCCATAGGCTGTCCCAATGTATTCATTTATTTATTTGTATTGCTACATAATTGTTACATTCCTTTTATTTAATGCAGGGTGCATTTTACAGTAAGTGCATATTTAAAGGTGACTTTGGTTCCAACACAGTTATATTGTCTACAGTCTTGTTTTCAGAATTCCTTATTACTCACTTGTTTTGGTATTTAACCAAATATAAAGTAAAGATTATTACTACTGGATAATTACCGTATATACTCATGTATAAGCCGACCCGTGTATAAGCCGACCCCCTAATTTTGCCACAAAAAAATGGGAAAAATTATTGACTCGTGTATAAGCCGGGTGTATAAACTGCCCTCCTGTTCTGTGCTGCCCCCGTCCTGCTCCTTGCTCCCCCATCCAGCTCTGTGCTCCCCCATTCTCCTCTGTACTCCCCCCTCCTGCTCCGTCCTCCGCTGTGCTCCCCCATTCCTTCTCCGTCCTCCTGTGCCCCCCATCCTGCTCCGTGCTCCTCTGTGCCCTCCATCCTCCCCTGTCCTGCTCCATGCTTCCCCCGTCCTCCTCCACGCTTCCCCCATCCACCGATCTCCCCCCCGTCCTGCTCCAGCTTCCCCCGTCCTCCTCTATGCTTCCCCCGTCCACCGTTCTCCCCCCCGTCCTGTTCCGTGCTCCTTGTCCTCTCCTCCATCATACTCACCCCTCCCCGTGCCATCGCTGAGCGTCCCTGCAATCCTGCGTTCTCCCCGTCTTCCTGCAGCTCTCCAGCACTGAGCGGTGATGTAATACCGCTCATTAAGGCCATGAATATGGAGGCCACGCCTATGGGAGTGGCGTCGCGTCCATATTACATGACCTTAATGAGCGGGTATTACATCACCGCTCAGTGCTGAGAGCTGTAGGAAGCGGGGAGAACGCAGGATTGCAGGGACGCTCAGCGATGGCACAGGGAGGGGTGAGTATGATCCCAGCCACCGGCTCCTGCCGCCGCATCCCCTCCCCCGCTGGGTTCTGCCCTATGACTCGTGTATAAGCCGAGGGGCATTTTTGAGCACGAAAAAAGGTGCTGAAAAATCTCGGCTTATACACAAGTATATACAGTATTTTAAGTACAGTATTATTGATCCATAGAGTGAAAACCCAGTATAGCATACATATTTAACTTGAAAAAAATGTAAGCGGTCTAAAGGGAATCTGTTAGTAGAAGTTTACCCCTTCCCTGAAAAAGACATATTTATATGCACATGTAGCTTTTTCAAAGACAAGTCCAGCAATACCTTTACATAGCCAGTCTGTCCCTCCTTTACTGAGAAATCAGCCTTTGAATTGATGTCTAAATGAGAGTGTAGATGTGAAGCCTCAGTCACTCCAGCTCTATTCACCACCCAATGCCGCCTCCTCCTTCTTGACTGACCACCTCTGTGCAGAGGAGCTGTCAGTGAAGCAGGAGGAGTCAGTACTGGGTGGGAATAGAGCTGGAGTGACTGAGGCTTCACATCTACACTCTCATTTAGACATCAATTCAAAAGCTTATTCTTGAATAATGGAAGAACAGACCGGCCATGTAAATGTATTGCTGGACTTGTAAAGCATGCACATGCAAATAGTTCTTTTGTTGTTTTTTTTTTTTGGGGGGGTAAAATCTTGCTGATAGATTCCCTTTATCTGAGTATGTTAATCTGAAGAACATTATGACAATAAGTTACCAATTCTATAACCGCTATTATTAGAGTTCATCCACATGAGTGTCCTTCTGCTTTGCATAACCTTAGAGTTATAGAAAGATGTAATGTAGTACACTAGGATTCCACTGTATCCCTAAGTCTTAATTTCATGTGGAAGCAAATAGAGGATCTTTTCCTGCTGAATTCTGTATTGCTGTGACAGAAACAATAAGAATGGATGATCCTGTTCTATAGAATGTCCTTCCTTTAGTAGCATCATTTCTAAGGCAGAATATCTATATAAAGTGGCACCTCATATACTGCCCTCTAGGACCAGGTGCATAAAAAACATCATTATTATTTTAACCTAGGCACGTCTAACAATGAGAGCATGGGGAACCCATTTGAAAGGTTATTCCCATGACAGAGATAGGAATAACGGCATTCAGGCACCACTTGAGGAGAAGCTACAGAAACAGGAGTTGCTAAGTTTCATTGCTTCTGTAACTCCCATTCATGTCTACAAGAATTATAGAAACAGCACAGAGAAACCATTCAGGACTGTTTTCATAGCCATGCCTGCTAAGATGAAACCGGGACGGCGGAGATGGGAACAAGCCTTTAATACCGGTCACATTTTGTTTTTTCTGGAAATGTGTTCTCCATTATTTACTATAGGGCATTCAGAAATAGGCCGGTCATATCACTTACAAACCACACTTGTACATGCTTCATATATATTATATTGGGTGACTCAAGCTATCAAAATAAATTACCACCACATGTCTGGAACAGCAGGGACATGCACCACATTGTTCCGCAATACAATGAAAGGCGTGATATATAATAAACACAAAAGTATCCATTCAAATGGACTGATAAATCCAGTATGTTCATAACACATGTAACAATATTTCACTAGATTTTCTATACAATTCATTAGAAAGTCAAGACACAGCGCAGTGCACAAATAAACACTTTAAAATGGAAGGTTACAACAAAAATTTGACCAATGGTACTAAAATACTGTATATGTACACATTTCCGAAGAGCTGGTCCCTTTCTGTGCTGCAGAAAGTGATTTGCAGGAGAATCACAACCTCATCCCTCGATATAAATATGTCACAGGCCCCAATCGAGGTTATGTTCTACATGACAAATAATGATTTATGTTGTGACCTTTGCTGCTTGATAGAATCCACATTATCTATATAGTTTTATTTATATGCGGCGTACAATGACATGATTGTGCTTTGTAAAGCTGCACACCTTCTCCCAAGCTTCAGAAAGGATCCAGAAATGATCTGGCAAAATATATTTTGCTTCCACTGTTAATATTGTGTGGGCTTTTAGGATGTGTGATATGCCACTACTTAGTTTTCAGATTGAAACCTAATTATTTTGTTTCTAGCAAAGTGTTATAATCATGGTGCATTGTAATATCTCATATAATTGTGTATGTGTTAAAGGGGTAAAGCAGGATTTGAAAAACATGGCTGCTTTCTTTTAGAAAGAGTGCCACCGTTCACCATGAGTTATGTCTGGTATTGCTATTCACCCCCATAGAAGGGAAAGGAGCTGATGTGCAATAGCATGGACATCCCACGGTTAGAGGTGGTATTATTTTGGGAAAAAAAGCATCCATGTTTTTCTAGTCTTGGATTAGTCCATTAATGAGTATTCTGGCCATTTTCACCATTTTTTGATGCTCCGAACCCTAATAAAGTATAAAATAAAATGGATAAATGTAGCAAATTTATAAATATTCTTAACTTAAAATATCTGTTGTTTTGTGGGTACATTTCCCATTTAGATGTAAGTATCTCCAAGGTTGCAGACTACAAACAACCCTGTGTATTCTGATTCTCTAGTCCTGCTACCCTCAATCCGGCTAGTACCACTGGCTAACGTATATTAAATAAGTTAGCAAGGACCAGGAAGCAGATGGAAGAATCTAGGCCTGTACTTTATAACAAAAAGGAAATAAAGGTCCATCTGGGAACTGTAGAGGATTTACAATCAAGAATACTTTACATAATACAGGAATAGTATAAATATAATGCTTTACATAATATAGAAACACCATTTTTAAAGCTTGCAGGAGACTAGAAAGAGTAGAAACATTACTTATTACTTCTATAGGAAATGTTTACATCTCCCTTTAATCACCATCCAATCTTTCTTTTGATTTAAAGGGGCATCATGATATTGACTGCAGACAATTTCAACGTCCCGGTTCCCAAACAACTGATAAACAACACATTCAGCATCACTAGTGGCAGGAGATGTCGTCTTAGCAGATGTAACATGTAAGATGAACATTTGGAAGCAATTGTCTTAGTATTCCTCCGAAACTAAAGAATCATGGATGTATGTGCACGTGTGTTTCACATATTCTTCCACAGTGGTGGAGAAGATCACAGGCTAACAGGATCATCCGCTCTGAATAATAGTCCAAAAGAAAATTCATGTAAACACAGGAAAGTAAATTTAGAAACATTAATACAAATGCGTAGGATAATTTATATTTACAGATCCATTTCTAAGTGTCCATAATCAGATGACAAAGTATTGCTAGGCTATCAATGGGTATTCAAGCTGCACGTCAATAATAACTGCTAGCAACAAATAGACTGCATTACAAATATTCATACAAAAATAAACCATTTAAAATAGGGGCACTAAACTTTAAATCTATGATTAGTAAATGTATTTGAAAATTGGGAAAATCCAAAGATAAGGAATGCATCCATCTGCTATACCCTTAGATGAAAAATGGGAGGTATTACTATGTAAGGTATACAGATTACACACATATTGGGAGTGAGTTATTATTGCATTTGTACCTGTTTTTTGTTGCGTGCTTTGCACCTTTTTTATTTGTACCATTTTAATCTTTTCATGTGGCCGGTTTTAAAATGTATTTTTATGTGTTTGCCTGTGTAAGTGTTTGGAGTTTATGTTTTCCAGATGTTTTTGACCGATTCCTTTTTCGCTACTTTTTGAAAAGTCACAAAAGCACTCCAGCCCCACTCTGGTATGAGTATACATAGGGCAGATAATTTCTTGCAAGTATTTGAGTCATTTTTCAAAACATGCAGCTTTTTTTACAATAAAAAGTCATCAAAAGGTTAAAGACAAAATAAAGACTAAAATAAAAAAACTTCATGAACTGCACACACCATTTTGAAGAATTTGGCGAAAAAAGCAGCAACACATACCACAAGGCAAAAAAGAAAAGTGACTTTAAAAAAACCAGGAATGAGGAATTGGGGCCTTAGACTTCATTTACACAAGCCCATTGTACCCATATATAACTATTCATTTTCTACATTAAACAAAATAGACCCTTTACTTGCCTACAGAACCAAATTACATGCGCTCCAAATTTTCTATCTGGCACATAGACAATTAAAAGAAGGCAGTGGATTGGATTCCGTAAAGCTACTGACAAGTCTAGATTAGAGACATGTAGGCCTAACTAGACCTTTATGTACATTTGTATCAGCAGCATGAATGAGAAAGAGAAGTTGTATATGTGCACATGCCATTCTCAAGTGTTTTCTTGTAATCTACTACTTCTGTAATTTTCCCTCATCCACCACACGCTCCTGGCTGCTCCTAAATGTTGGCTAGCTTCCAGCCAGAAGTACATTACCCAAGAGTTCAGGAAAAGGGTTGTGGATCCTGTTCTTTTCAAAACTGAGAGCTAATCTGGGCAAGGAATACCGGGAAGAACTTAGAGAAGATGCGCCTGCAGGAATAAAGGGAAACTGGCATTCAATTCATGCTGCCCAAACCACAGTTGCAGCCAGGTATGTTTATTTCTGAGATGCTCCACCATTTCAGAGACAGGACAATTTAAAGATCTGCTGTGAATATAGGGAAAGAAGAGAATAATCCAGCGCTGCCTCTGGCAGTCTTCAGCCCGGTGATTGACATGTCTCTCCCTTTGTACACACGGAGCGGGGAGAAGAAGGAGTACTCTTGTCTCTCCCGGTTCTTAAAACTATGTTTTCTCTGAAGGGCATTTCAGAGTCTAATGTATCCTCGCAGCAATTCATGCCACCCATAGTTTACTTTCTTATTCACCTTACTCAACAGGTTCAGAAGGTATAGAAGGAATAAACCCCCTGTAAATGAGGCCTTATACCCAGATTCAATAGGCTGCAAGGAGTCTGACTTGCATCAAAACACTGTATTATTCACCTGTTACCCCCACAAAAATTTAAGGTAGGTTTTGCACATAAGGGTTTTTTCTCATATGTGAAGAACGCTCTATGTTTTTGGCAATGTGCTTAACTTATTTTTGCCTATGTGTCAGATATTATAATCCTTGCTGGATCCATTTTTCTCAGGCCTAAAACATTGGGTTTGAATGTGAAATATCAAAATCTAAACATTTGGTTCTACAAACTGAATGCAAAAATAGCTTACTTGGTCATGTTCACATGTAAAAAAAAAAGTACCAGAAACCCACATGCAGTTTAAGACGTGCAACAATGATACTTTGGATGCAGCAAGGCATACACAAATTGGAAAAATGTAAAATCAAATATCTTTATGAGACCGAGAGAGCACTTGAACCAGTTTATGGGAAAATTAATATTTTGAAAATGTACAACCTTCTCCTCTCTCCTACCAAAGAATATTTGTAGGTCAAAATAAAGGCTAAAATATTGGGTGAAGAATAGATGAATAAATAGAATTTTAAAATTTCTTGCATGGGAGCAGGAATACCGCCTTTTACCTACCGACATCCACAACTTTTCTGTTGATTAGCTGACCTGGCGCTACATCACATATGTGTCACACTGCAATGATGACATCACACCAGGCCAATTAATTAAAAGAAGAGCCATGGATGCAAACAGGTAAGAAGCCATACTCCTGCTCATGCAGCAACCACAGACCATTGCTTGTGGTTGGTGGAATGGGATGTGCAAATAAATTGCCACCAACTTTAATAAATCTGCTCAGCTTCTTCAGCTCTACAACATGCTGCCCATAGCTTACACAGCATTCTAGTTCTATTTAAACTACTATCATTTACTTAAAGATTTTTTAAGAATCTAACAATGCCACTGAATGTAGACTGAATCAGTTTAGGAATTTCAATATGTTCAGTCTATGCAAAATCTGTCTTAAGCCATCTGTTGGTCTGGACATTGATTGGGCTGCAGATATGTGGAGAGGAAATCTGGAGTGATTTTAAGAGATTTGCTCATCAGTATTTACTAGAGTGCCTGTTGATAGCAGCTTTTCTCACAAATACAGCTTCTGGGCACGGTCATAGTTTTCGGAAGGTAGACAACAAGATTCATTGTGTAATAAGGGAATGCCTAAATATAAAAAATGACAGCCCCATGGCATACTGCCATCTCTCACAAAACTTATTAAACTTGTGATCAATATATGACTCACTAATTGGATTGTAAAGTAGCCTGTGAAGAATACTGATATTTACTAGAACATTAAGAGATGGAGGGTGTATGGGAGGGTGTATGGGAGGTGTAAGGCAAAGGTTGTCCCCATCTACTAAAGATCTGTTGGAAACATATGAAACCTTGGTCAACTTCCTTGAATTTGCCAAGATTTATAGTTCTCGAGATATAGTTTCAAAATATGACAGCTGGCAACTAGTCAACGGAAAGAATATAGTATGCAACTAAATTGTGTAGAAAAAAAACCTGACCTGCACCTCAATATAGTATGAAGAGGTGTCTACTGCAATGAGTACATAACTTGCAAAAAGGAGGAATGCAGCAGCACTCTGTAGAGACCAATACACATGGGAACACAAAATCTATCATAATTGCCGAGTCATCTGTAATAAAAAGAAAAAAAAGGTAATTTTTTTTATTTAAATTACTTACAAAAATGAATGTTCTTAGCGCATAAATTGGCCAATTCATGTGAGCCCATCAACCGTGACAAGGTGACATTTCTCTGAATGGTCCTGTCATCTAATAAATGCCTCTCTTGTGCTACAAAAGTCTACAGATGACTCAGCGATTATGATACATTTTGTGTTCACATGTGTATTTGTCCCTATAGAGTGCTGCTCCGTTCCTCCTTTTTGCAAGTAATGCAACTAAATTGTGTGGTTTTTGTGTAGTCTGTATATTCATGCACAGTCCATAAAAATAGTAATCTTTCTGCTAGTATCTATTGGTGTAACTGTAGCCTTTGCAGCTCTGTGGGGTCCAAAGAGGGGGGCACTCAGGTTTAAGAACATTGCACCTTTCTGTTTAACAGAACTAGCACTGCTATGGGGGTCTATAAAACATGGCGGCATTGTAGAATACAGCTTTTTCTGTTACTCTAAAGGAAATCTATCACTCCTAAAATGAATATTATACTAGCTATACTGTGATTTATGGGACTTTGCCCCTATAGAAATCATGCTATCACTGTACAATTTAGTGGTACAGTGCTTGAGAAAATTACTCCTACTTCAACACAAATGACGGGGCTTTGGTACTCACTTGTTCGCCCCCTCAATTTGCATTTTGTGGGTATTCCCCCATTTCTGACTGACTGCTTGTTTCCCACACTGCACACTGCTTGAATTCAGCCCGTATGTCTGTGCGTGCACACTGACACTGCCTAAGCTCAGTCAGGTGCAGAATATGACTCTTCCCTGGCCACTCTCTGAAGCCAAGTGGTTGTCACACTTCCTGGTGCACCAGTGTAGTCAACAGTAGCGCCAGGGAGAACAACATGTCTTCACACTCCCTGTTCATGTGGCTGGGTTCAGGCAGTGACAGTGCGCATGTGCAGATACGCAGCCTGAGCTTAGGCAGCAATCTGAAGACATCCCTAAAATGCTAATTGACAGGGTGTAACTGTTCATTTGAGCCCTTGGCGATGCCAAATGTGCCTCACGAAGTCATGTCATTTGAATTTGAATTAAAAGTAATTTTCTCAGACACTATCACTAAAATGTACAATGCTAGTATTATTTTTTATTTTACTTAGGGGCTAAGTTTTCCATATCACTGTTCAGCTTGTTTCATCATGCAAATTGTGTGGGTCATAGACACCATACAAAATGTCCTTAGTTGGTAGCGCTGCATCTAATTTTGATATGGAGAGCCTATGAATTCTAGTTACACCTCTGTTATTGTCTGTAGCAAAATAGATGCATCTTAGATTATTCTTTCCTATAGAGCTATATCACTTGTTATGTCTATCATTCAGCGTTTGCATGCCAATAGCTAAGAGGCACGCGCCAGGAGTTCAAGAACCATGTCTACCTACTAAGTCACAGGTTGGGGAACCCAAAACTAAAGGACAGAAAACATTTTACAAACTGTCCATTCAATAGACATACTTTGTAAATGTGTTATTCTAATTATGATATAATTGATGAAGTTAATTTATAAGCTATATAAATTGAGTTTAGCAGGTAGCCCTGGGCAAGCGGGCAGAACCACGCGGTTTTTCATTAGTGAACACAACAATGGGAACTTTTCTTGTGCGGGCACAAAAAAAAGTTGTACTTATTACTGTTATTGAGTAGAAAGAGGTGTTAATACACTCATCAGCTCCAAAACAGTATTATTAGCCTCCTGAGTACCTCCACACAACAAAAGTGTCCATCTTTTTTATTTTCTAGGGTGCAAAAATGGGGCATTATTACAGAATGTGATATATTGGGATTAGATCATTACCATATATGTATATAAAATCAAGGTATATAAAATCACATTTTGTGTATGGCGGGAGGCATATACTGTGAGGCCATTTCTTTTATGGGAATTTGTTAAAGAAGCACTCCCATCTATTTTTTTTCTTAAATCTGTGTATATGTGCATGTAATGTAGTGTGTTAATTATACTCACCTACCATCTCTTTCTCCGGTGTCCAACGTTGTTTTGCTCCTATTCTCAGTGATGTCACTGCTCTGCAGACACTGAGTCACACTGCGCACAACCTGACCTGAAAGTGGCTTTTATAATGTAAGCCTAGGACAAGGCTCCGTAGGCTTCCTTTGTAAATGAGAATTCCAGCTCACACATGGAGCATAGAGTGATCCAGCTAGTCACAATTGCGGTGATGTCACTCAGAAGAGGAGTAGAACAGTGCTGAACACCGGAGAGAGCTGCAGTAGGCAAATATATTAACACACTGACACTATATTACATGCCATATACATTTTAAAAATATATACAGATGGGAGTGCTTCTATAAAACCCTAATGTCAAACCCTAAATTTGTATAAATCAGATCTTGTAAAATATATGCTGTATTAAGTTGTTACCAGATGGAGACACATGGATGGACTACATGTCTGCTTTGTGGAGCCATTGGCCAGTCTGTGTACCACCATGCCTGATCTGTGCACAATGTATACGTTATTTGAATATTTTTCTACCTTGCCTTGTTACTATCATAAACAGGTAATAATCATGAAAGTACTAGACTGCTCTAATAATTCATAGAAGTAAATTTTCCTGTGTTTTGCTGAATCAAAGAGTAGGGAATGTAGAATAAGAAAATGAGTGTTTTGTTTTAATCATTGAACTATATTTCTCCTCCAAAATCAGAAATCTTATACATTTTACAACTAGGCCTGATATTACATGCATATTTTGAATTATTATCAGCAGCTACTTGAACATAAGCATCAACCCGTGTCTGCTCCACATATTTCAAATTACAGATTTCAAATTACAGATTTCTAATTACACTACTATGAATTAGACTAGAATTGGACTGGAATTTGGCTGCAAGGTAACAATTTAAAACCACTATGTTTCAGTTTCTTTTCACTTTCACCCCCATCCTCCTTTCTTTCTTCCTATCTCCTGTAATCCCCCACCTAGTAAGGAACTAGGTATTTCTCCCTCCATCCTCCCCAGCCATCTCACCTTTCCCTCAGAACTGTTCCTCCACATACAATCCTTTTTACCAATACACACACGGCCTCATTATTATTATTATTATTATTATACATTTATATAGCGCCATTTATTCCATGGCGCTTTACATATGAAAAGGGAAAAATATAGACAGATACAATAAACATGTGCTAGACAAGGGACACACAAGTACAGAAGGAGAGAGGACCCTGCCCGCGAGGGCTCACAGTCTACAGGGATGGGTGAGAATACACTAGGAGAGGGTAGAGCTGGTCGTGCGATGGTTCAGTAGACTGAGGATCATTGCAGGTTGTAGGCTTGTCGGAACAGGTGGGTCTTCAGGTTTTTCTTGAAGGTCTCCGTTGTTGGTGAAAGTCTGATGTTTTGCGGCAGGGAGTTCCAGAGTATGGGGGAAGCCCGGGAGAAGTCTTGTATGCGGTTGTGGGAAGAAGAGATGAGGGGGAGTCGAGAAGGAGATCTTGAGAGGATCGAAGGTTGCGTGTAGGTAGGTAGCGGGAGACCATGTCACAGATGTATGGAGGAGAAAGGTTGTGGATGGCTTTGTATGTCATGGTTAAGGTTTTGAACTGGAGCCTCTGGGCAATAGGAAGCCAGTGAAGGGCCTGGCATAGTGGGGAGGCTGGGGAATAGCGGGAAGACAGGTGGATTAGTCGTGCAGCAGAGTGTAGGATGGACTGGAGTGGTGCCAGAGTGCTAGAGGGGAGGCCAGACAGTAGGAGGTTGCAGTAGTCGAGGCGGGAGATGATAAGGGCGTGCACTAGTGTTTTTGTGGTTTCATGGTTGAGGAATGAGCGGATCCGGAAATATTTTTGAGTTTGAGGCGGCAGGAGGTGGCGAGGGCTTGGATATGTGGTTTGAAAGAGAGGGCAGAGTCGATGATCACCCCAAGGCACCGAGCATGTGGGACTGGGAAAGCGAGCAGCCATTGACATTGATGGATAGGCCTGGTGGAGGGTAGAATGAGGTGGGGGAAAGATGATGAATTCTGTTTTGTCCATGTTCAGTTTGAGAAAGCGAGCAGAAAAGAAGGCTGAGATAGCAGACAGACACTGTGGGATTTTGGTCAGTAGGGAGGTGAGGTCAGGTCCAGATAGGTAGATCTGCGTGTCATCGGCGTAGAGGTGATACTGCAAGCCATGGGATTCTATGAGCTGTCCCAGGCCGAAGGTGTAGATGGAGAAGAGTAGGGGTCCTAGGACTGAGCCTTGGGGAACACCGACAGACAGGGGCGAGGTGAGGAGGTGGTGTGTGAGAGGGAGACACTAAAAGTTCGGTCTGTTAGGTATGATGAGATCCAGGATAGGGCCAAGTCTGTGATGCCAAGAGATGAGAGAATCTGTAGGAGGAGGGAATGGTCTACGGTGTCAAAGGCAGAAGACAGGTCCAGGAGAAGGAGGACAGAGTAGTGTCACTTGCTCTTGGCGGTTAGTAGGTCGTTGGTGACTTTAGTTAGGGCAGTTTCAGTTGAGTGATGCGGTCGAAAGCCTGATTGTAACCGGTCAAAGAGGGAGCAGGAGGAAAGGTGGGAGGACAGTTCAAGATATACATGCTGTTCCAGTAGTTTTGAGGCGAAGGGGAGAAGAGATATCGGGCGATAGCTAGACGCTGAGGATGGGTCGAGGGAGGGCTTTTTGAGGATCGGGGTGATTGAGGCATGTTTGAAGGATGAAGGAAAGACACCATTTGTAAGTGAAAGGTTGAAGAGGTGTGTGAGAGTAGGGATGAAGACTGTGGCAAGGTTAGGGATGAGGTGGGACGGGAGTGGGTCAAGCGCGCAAGTGGTGAGGTGTGATCTTGACAGGAGAGTGGAGAGCTGATCTTCTGTCATGGTGGTGAAGCTGGTTTTGGAAGAACAGGGCTGAGTGGCTAAGAGGGGCATTGGGGGCTGCGGGCCAAAGCCTTCTCTGATAGTATCAATCTTTTGCTTAAAGAAGGAGGCAAAGTCTTCGGCAGAAATGAGAGGAGAGGGAGGAGGTGCTGTGGGATGGAGTAGAGAATTGAAAGTGTTGAAGAGCTGTTTAGGGTTGTGAGACAGGGAGGATATGAGAGATGCAAAGTAAGTTTGTTTTGCGGCAGAGAGCGTGGACTTGAAGCTGGCAAGGACTGCTTGTATGCGTTGAAGTGCTCGATGGAGTGGGTTCTCTTCCATCTCCGCTCGGTAACCCTGGAAGCCCGTCTCAGTTCTTTGGTCAGGCCGGTCAGCCAGGGCTGCCTGTTGATTGTACGAGTTTTGCTCTGCATGAGGGGGCGGCCGAATCAAGTGTGGTTTTTATTGTGGTGTTATAAAATGTGGCAGCAGCATCTGTGTCATTAAGTGAGGCTATGTCTGTGAGAGGGAGGAGGGACTCAGAGAGCGATTGTAAATTGAGGTGTTTGAGATTTCTGCGAGGGTGGGTGAGTTTGGAGTGGGGGATGCGTACTAACAGAGGAGAGGAAAGAGAATGTCACTAGGTTGTGGTCAGACAGGGGGAGTGGGGAGTTAGTGAGATTAGTGAGGGAACAGAGACGGTGAAGATAAGGTCCAGCGTGTGACCGCCTTTGTGAGTGGCCACTGAGGACCATTGAGTGAGGCCAAGCGAAGCTGTGAGCGAAAGAAGTTTAGAGGTAGCCGGGGTGGAAGTGTCAATGGGGATGTTGAAATCGCCCATGATGATGGTGGGGATGTCAGCAGAGAGGAAATGGAGTAGCCAGGTGGTGAAGTGGTCGAGAAAGGTGGAGATGGCTAGTTCCGGGGGGCGGTAAATGACAGCCAGTTGGAGGTTGGAGGGGGAATAGATGCGGACGGAGTGCACTTCGAACGAGGGAATAGCAGCGGAGGGTGGAATTTGAATAGGGGTAAAGGAGCAGGTATCAGACAGGAGTAAGCCAACTCCTCCACCACGTTTGTTGCTGGGGCGAGGGGTGTGAGAAAGATGAAATCTGCCATAGGAGAGCGCAGCTGGAGAGGCTGTGTCAGAGGGGGTGAGCCAGGTTTCAGTGATGGCAAGGAAGGAGAGTTTGTTGGTGATAAAGAGGTCGTGGACAAATGACAGTTTATTGCAGACGGAGCGTGCGTTCCATAGTGCTCCGGGTAGGGGGACTGGGGGAGGGGGGTGTGGATGGATAGGTATGAGGTTGACAGGGTTGCAAAAACGTGTGGAAGATCGTGGCGGGGTGTTAGAAATGAGTGTGGGGATGTGATGAGGAGGGCCAGGATTTGGGGATACATCGCCAGCGATGAGGAGTAGCAGACAGAGCGTTAGAAGGTGAGAGCAGGATAAGCCATGGTGTGGCCGTGTGTGTCTTGGTGAAAAGGATTGTATGTGGAGGAACAGTTCTGAGGAAAGGTGAGATGGCTGGGGAGAATGGAGGGGGAAATTACTAATTCCTTACTAGGTGGGGGGATTACAGGGGATAGGAAGAAAGAAAGGAGGATGGGGGTGAAAGTGATAAGAAAATGAAACATAGTGGTTTTAAATTATGTTACCTTGCAGCCAAATTCCAGTCCAATTCTAGTCTAATTCACAGTAGTGTAATTAGAAATCTGTAATTTGAAATATGGGATTTGAAATATGTGGAGCAGACTACGTCTGGAGCAGACCCATTGCACTGAATAAATAATGCAGCTAAGGGCAATCAGGTGTGATTGGAAGTGGGCTGAGACTGCTCAGGCCAAATGCAGAGTTAAGGAAAGGTCATAAAAGGGGGTAGGTGTTACACAGACCACTCAGATGTGTGGTGAAGATAAGAAGTATGGAGTACAATTATGTGCACAGGAAGATGGGTGAGCAAATCATACCATTAACAAAGCAATATACATGATGCATTCAGGAGCATAGAAAAGCTGGGGTTTTCATACCATTAACAAAGCAATATACATGATGCATTCAGGAGCATAGAAAAGCTGGGGTTTTCATACCATTAACAAAGCAATATACATGATGCATTCAGGAGCATAGAAAAGCTGGGGTTTTCATACCATTAACAAAGCAATATACATGATGCATTCAGGAGCATAGAAAAGCTGGGGTTTTCATACCATTAACAGCAATATACATGATGCATTCAGGAGCATAGAAAAGCTGGGGTTTTCATACCATTAACAAAGCAATATACATGATGCATTCAGGAGCATAGAAAAGCTGGGTTTTCATACCATTAACAAAGCAATATACATGATGCATTCAGGAGCATAGAAAAGCTGGGGTTTTCATACCATTAACAAAGCAATATACATGATGCATTCAGGAGCATAGAAAAGCTGGGGTTTTCATACCATTAACAAAGCAATATACATGATGCATTCAGGAGCATAGAAAAGCTGGGGTTTTCATACCATTAACAAAGCAATATACATGATGCATTCAGGAGCATAGAAAAGCTGGGGTTTTCATACCATTAACAAAGCAATATACATGATGCATTCAGGAGCATAGAAAAGCTGGGGTTTTCATACCTGTGGGAACAGAAGAACATCTCAGTCACAAGGTGATGATGACAATGCTGTAGAATTGATGTGTGGCCAAATGCATTCTAGAATTCTAGTCTAATTCACAGTAGTGTAATTAGAAATCTGTAATTTGAAATATGGGATTTGAAATATGTGGAGCAGACTACGTCTGGAGCAGACCCATTGCACTGAATAAATAATGCAGCAAGGGCCTCATCATGTCCTATCCTGCTCTCACCTTCTAACGCTCTGTCTGCTACTCCTCATCGCTGGCGATGCATCCCCAAATCCTGGCCCTCCTCAACACATCCCCACACTCATTTCTAACACCCTGCCACGATCCTCCACACGTTTTTGCAACCATGACAACCTCATACCTATCCATCCACACACCCCTCCCCCGGTCCCCCTACCCGGAGCACTATGGAACGCACGCTCCATCTGCAATAAACTGTCATTTATCCACGACCTCTTTATCACCAACAAACTCTCCTTCCTTGCCATCACTGAAACCTGAACAATATAGAAAGCGAAAATGGCAAAATACATGAACAAATAGAAATGGTGATCCTTTAGGATCACCACACTCTAATAAACATGAATGCCAAAATGGACAATAATAGACCGACTGCTACACATGGCAAGCAAAAAAACAAGAAGAGGACAACAGTCTATTGGTCATAAAATATATAAACTTTATTAGCAAATAATGAAAAAGGTATCTGGCAAACAAGGGGAATATATCCCAAAGCACACATGATCAAAGAAAGGGCCAGAAAATGAAAGTGGACCACTACCATACCACATCCTGCCAATTAGGCATAATGTAAGCCATATAGAAAGTACAATGCAGTGTCCCAATATATTACAAAAAGACTATCATAGTCATGGTAATTACCAACATATCTATATAATGCACAGCATAAGGGATACACAATTATGGCAATAGAGATGATAATAGCATGCCCCCTGAGGAAGGAGTGTCACCGCTCCAAAACGCGCGTCGGGTGGGTCAGGTGTTCGTGGACCGCTGCATTTAGTGGTAAATATTCATGTAAATATTCATGCTATTATCATCTCTATTGCCATAATTGTGTATCCCTTATGCTGTGCATTATATAGATATGTCGGTAATTACCATGACTATGATAGTCTTTTTGTAATATATTGGGACACTGCATTGTACTTTCTATATGGCTTACATTATGCCTAATTGGCAGGATGTGGTATGGTAGTGGTCCACTTTCATTTTCTGGCCCTTTCTTTGATCATGTGTGCTTTGGGATATATTCCCCTTGTTTGCCAGATACCTTTTTCATTATTTGCTAATAAAGTTTATATATTTTATGACCAATAGACTGTTGTCCTCTTCTTGTTTTTTTGATCACTGAAACCTGGCACACTCCCTCTGACACAGCCTCTCCAGCTTCACTTTCCTATGGCGGATTCCATCTTTCTCACACCCCTTGCACCAGCAACAAACGTGGTGGAGGAGTTGGCTTACTCTTGTCTGATACCTGCTCCTTTACCTCTATTCAACTTCCACCCTTCGCTGCTATTCCCTCGTTCGAGGTGCACTCCGTCCGCATCTATTCCCCCTCCAACCTCCAACTGGCTGTCATCTACCGCCCCCCGGAACTAGCCATCTCCACTTTTCTCGACCACTTCACCACCTGGCTACTCCATTTCCTCTCTACTGACATCCCCACCATCATCATGGGCGATTTCAACATCCCCATTGACACTTCCACCCCGGCTGCCTCTAAACTCCTATCGCTCACTGCTTCCCTCGGCCTCACTCAATGGTCCTCTGCGGCCACTCACAAAGATGGTCACACGCTGGACCTTATCTCCACCCTATCTGTTCCCTCACTAATCTCACTAACTCCCCACTCCCCCTGTCTGACCACAACCTACTGACAGTTTCTTCCCTCTCCTCTGTTAGTACGCATCCCCCACTCCACAAACTCACCCACCCTCGCAGAAATCTCAAACAAATCAATTTACAATCGCTCTCTGAGTCCCTCCTCCCTCTCACAGACATAGCCTCACTTCATGACACAAATGCCGCTGCCACATTTTGTAACACCACAATAAAAGCCACACTTGATTCGGCCGCCCCCTCACACAGAGCAAAACTCGCACAATCAACAGGCAGCCCTGGCTGACCGGCCTGACCAAAGAACTGAGACGGGCTTCCAGGGCTACCGAGCGGAGATGGAAGAGAACCCATTCTACCGAGCACTTCAACGCATACAAGCAGTCCCTTGCCAGCTTCAAGTCCACGCTCTCTGCCGCAAAACAAACTTACTTCGCATCTCTCATATCCTCCCTGTCTCACAACCCTAAACAGCTCTTCAACACTTTCAATTCTCTACTCCATCCCACAGCACCTCCTCCCTCTCCTCTCATTTCTGTTGAAGACTTTGCCTTCTTCTTTAAGCAAAAGATTGATACTATCAGAGAAGGCTTTGGCCCGCAGCCCCCAATGCCCCTCTTAACCACTCAGCCCTGTTCTTCCAAAACAAGCTTCACCACCATAACAGAAGATCAGCTCTCCACTCTAGTGTCAAGATCACACCTCACCACTTGCGCGCTTGACCCACTCCCGTCCCACCTCATCCCTAACTTTGCCACAGTCTTCATCCCTACTCTCGCACACCTCTTCAACCTTTCACTTACAAATGGTCTTTTTCCTTCATCCTTCAAACATGCTTCAATCACACCCATCCTTAAAAAGCCCTCCCTCGACCCATCCTCTGTGTCTAACTATCGCCTGATATCTCTTCTCCCCTATGCCTCAAAACTACTGGAACAGCATGTATATCTTGAACTGTCCTCCCACCTCTCCTCCTGTTCCCTCTTGGACCGGTTACAATCTGGCTTCCGACCACATCACTCAACTGAAACTGCCCTAACTAAAGTCACTAACGACCTGCTAACTTCCAAGAGCAAGCGGCACTACTCTGTCCTCTTTCTCCTGGACCTGTCTTCTGCCTTCGACACAGTGGACCATTCCCTCCTGCTACAGATTCTCTCATCTCTTGGCATCACAGACTTGGCCCTATCCTGGATCTCATCATACCTAACAGACTGAACATTTAGTGTCTCCCTCTCACACACCACCTCCTCACCTCGCCCCCTGTCTGTCGGTGTTCCTCAAGGCTCAGTCCTAGGACCCCTACTCTTCTCCATCTACACCTTCGGCCTGGGACAGCTCATAGAATCCCACGGCTTGCAGTATCACCTCTACGCCGATGACACGCAGATCTACCGATCTGGTCCTGACCTCACCTCCCTACTGACCAAAATCCCACAGTGTCTGTCTGCTATCTCAGCCTTCTTTTCTGCTCGCTTTCTCAAACTGAACATGGACAAAACAGAATTCATCATCTTTCCCCCTCCTCATTCTACCCCTCCACCAGACCTATCCATCAATGTCAATGGCTGCTCGCTTTCCCCAGTCCCGCATGCTCGGTGCCTTGGGGTGATCATCGACTCTGCCCTCTCTTTCAAACCACATATCCAAGCCCTCGCCACCTCCTGCCGCCTCAAACTCAAAAATATTTCCCGGATCCGCGCATTCCTCAACCATGAAACCACAAAAACACTAGTGCACGCCCTTATCATCTCCCGCCTCAACTACTGCAACCTCCTACTGTCTGGCCTCCCCTCTATCACTCTGGCACCACTCCAGTCCAACCTACACTCTGCTGCCCGACTAATCCACCTGTCTCCCCGCTATTCCCCAGCCTCCCCCCTATGCCAGGCCCTTCACTGGCTTCCTATTGCCCAGAGGTTCCAGTTCAAAACCCTAACCATGACATACAAAGCCATCCACAACCTTTCTCCTCCATACATCTGTGACATGGTCTCCCGCTACCTACCTACACGCAACCTTCAATCCTCTCAAGATATCCTTCTCGTCTCCCCCTCATCTCTTCTTCCCACAACCGCATACAAGACTTCTCCCAGGCTTCCCCCCATACTCTGGAACTCCCTGACGCAAAACATCAGACTTTCACCAACAACGGAGACCTTCAAGAAAAACCTGAAGACCCACCTGTTCCGACAAGCCTACAACCTGCAATGATCCTCAGTCTACTGAACCATCGCACGACCAGCTCTACCCTTTCCTAGTGTATTCTCACCCATCCCTGCAGACTGTGAGCCCTCGCGGGCAGGGTCCTCTCTCCTTCTGTACTTGTGTGTCCCTTGTCTAGCACATGTTTATTGTACCTGTCTATATTTTTCCCTTTTCATATGTAAAGCTGTCATGTGTGCATCGCCACGAAGATCGTCGCGGTTGCACATTCTGACTTCTCACAGCTGAGTTGCTGTTTCTTTGTGTTTGGCAGTTAGGGAGTTAATTCTGTCTGTGCTCAGTTCTGGGACTGGGTGCAGTTTCTCCCGGCTGCAATTAATTATTTGTTGATTGGTTTCCTTTAAATCTCTGGTTGTCTGTGTTGGGAGTTGCCAGTGAAATTCTTCATGCAGACCACAGATAGGATTGTATCTGTATAGACTTAAGTTGAAGAGCTCCTTAGTTGTTTTAAGCTCACCTTGCTTAGAGTTTAATATCCCAGATCATTTATGTTCCTTCTGTGTTTGAGTGTGTATGCAAGTCTGTGTTTTCTCCAGTCTGTCTTATATGTCTAATCTGTGTATTTAGCAGAGATCAGCCCATATCCCTTTGGTGGTAATCAGAATCCTTCTTAAGGGTATGCCACACTAAACAATATCGCTAACGGGATCGCTAAAAAACGTCACTATTTAGCATCCCGTTAGCGATGTTGTTGTGTGCGGCAGCTTCCAGCGACGTGGCCCCTGCTGTGATCTCGCTCGTCGCTGGAATCGTTCCGGACCCTATTTTCTCGTCGGCGCTCCCGCTGGGTAAGTATCTAATCGCTGTGTGGCACCTTTTCTTAGCGATTTAGTGGTACTTTTGTACCGCTAAAGTCGTTAAGAATATCGCTAACGGCGATAGCGTCGTTAACTATATCGCTAAATGTGGCCGCATTTAGCGATATAGAAACAATCCCGCTAGCGATCGCATTAGTATGCGTCGTTATCGTGATCGCTAGCGGGATTGTTTAGTGTGGCAGTACCTTTAGGACTGATTACAGGGTTCAGGGACTGATAGGAGACAGGGTTAGGCTGGAGACTTGGACCTCTGAACCATTATCAGTACCTCCAAGGTGAGGGATTAGTTAGGACCCCAGTTTAGGGTCAGGTTAGACCCCCGGTCCTCCTCTTTCCTGTGACAGTGTATCAAGTCCTCAAGATTAACCCTGAGTTCAACGGATATCGTGTCAGGTAAATCTATTCTATATTTACATGCTGATGTTGCTAATCTATATGTTGTATAGAGTGTTGTTCTTTTAAGAATAGTTTACTGACATCGTACACATATCATAAGACCGCGTGACATTTTCACTGGCCCATAAAATTATTCCCAGTTGCCATGGATCCAGTAGCCCAGCTGGCTCTGCAGTTGCAGGGATTATCCATGGAGCTGACGGACATTAAGTCCAAAGTTTTGTCTCCCTCGGAGCAAACCAGATTTGAACCTAAAGTAGCTCTCCCGGACAGGTTCACTGGTGGGCGAGACAAATTTTTTACCTTCAGGGAAGCATGTAAATTGTATTTTCGGCTTCGGCCTCGATCATCAGGGAGTGAAGAGCAGAGAGTGGGAATTGTTATCTCGCTCCTACAAGGGGACCCTCAATCCTGGGCCTTCTCCCTTCCTCCGGGATCCCCGGCTCTACAGTCAGTAGATCGATTTTTTACTGCCCTGGGTTTGGTATATGATGACCCAGATCGGGTCTCTCTTGCTGAGACAAAATTACGTAAGATACAGCAGGGAGATCATCCGGCGGAGGAATTTGCTTCTGAGTTCCGTAGATGGGCCACAGATACTCAGTGGAATGACCCAGCTCTTAGAAGCCAGTTTTGTCATGGGCTTTCTGACAAATTAAAGGACGTTTTGGCTCAGTATGATTCTCCTCCATCACTGGAGGCTGCTATGGCCCTAGCTATCCGTACTGATAGACGGCTCCGGGAGAGGTGCGAGGTAACTCCGCCCCCTGTTGTTACTCCACCTACTACTAAAGTCCCTTATGTTGAGGTTCCCCTTGTCTGTTCGGAGGAGCCTATGCAGTTGGGAGGGACATCATTTCGTAGGAGGGGATTGGCGGTACGCCGCAGGACTAGAAGGTGTTTCTTCTGCGGGAAAGAGGGACATTTTGTTGGGGGATGTCCATCCCGTGCCTTGTTGAGCAAAAAGTCGCCGGAAAACTGTTAATCCCAGGTTGTGTGGTGGACGACAACCTGGGAGTATGTATTTCGTCCGCTAGTTCTTCTCAGTTCCTTGTACCAGTGGAGGTGGTGGTTGGTACGAGAGTGGAGAGATTTTCTGTTCTTCTTGATAGTGGGTCCGGGGCTAATCTGGTTGACGCTCAGTTTGCTCAGGCTCAAGGTATGCATCTGAGTGTATTGGTCAAACCGATCCCTATATTCTCCATTGACGCCAGGCCTCTCGGCCAAGGTAGCTTTGTTCATGAGGTTCATAACATTGACCTTCGGGTAGGGGCAATACATAGGGAACTATTATCTTGTTATGTGTTGGAGGGTCTACCTACTCCTATTGTGTTGGGACTTCCTTGGTTGGTTAAACATAACCCTGTGATTAATTGGCAGTCCAGAGATATAAGCCAATGGGGTGAGTTTTGCAAAAGTAACTGCATGAACACAGTCATCAGTGCGGTCGTGCCTAGTACTTTGCCTCCTTTTTTGGAGGACTTTGGGGATGTGTTCTCTGAGGAGGGGTGTCAGGAGTTGCCTCCTCATCGCGTGTATGACTGCTCTATTAATTTACTTCCTGATGCTAAGTTACCTAAAGCTAGGTTATATAACCTTTCTGGTCCTGAGAGGCAGGCTATGAAAGATTATATTTCGGAAAGTCTGGCCAAAGGGCATATTAGACCTTCATCTTCCCCAGTGGCCGCGGGGTTCTTCTTTGTGAAGAAAAAAGATGGAGGCCTACGCCCTTGCTTGGATTTCCGCGAACTTAATCGGATTACTGTTCGAGATCCGTATCCACTCCCTCTGATTCCTGATCTCTTCAATCAAATTGTTGGCGCCAAATGGTTCTCTAAATTGGATCTCAGGGGGCGTATAATCTGATTAGGATAAAAGAGGGGGATGAGTGGAAAACGGCGTTTAACACGCCGGAGGGACATTATGAGAACCTTGTCATGCCTTTTGGTCTGACTACTGCACCAGCAGTATTCCAACATTTTGTTAATGACATTTTTCGTCATCTGGTGGGGCTGTTTGTGGTCGTATATTTGGATGACATTTTAATTTACTCACCAGATCTTGTGTCTCACCAGGAGCATGTGAGACAGGTGTTGCAGATCTTGCGAGACAATAAACTATACGCCAAACTGGAAAAGTGTGTATTCGCCGTACAGGAACTTCAGTTTTTGGGTTTCTTGGTGTCAGCCTCCGGTTTCCGTATGGACCCTGAAAAGGTGAGAGCAGTGCTTGAATGGGATCAGCCAGAGGATCTTAAGGCTCTGCAGCGTTTTCTGGGGTTTGCTAACTACTACCGGAAATTTATTTGTAATTTCTCATCTGTTGTCAAACCTCTCACTGACATGACAAGAAAAGGGACGGATTTTTCTAAATGGTCGGACAAAGCTTGCCAAGCTTTTTCCTCTTTGAAAAAATGTTTTGCTTCGGCACCCGTTCTCATCCAACCAGATGCATCACAGCCGTTCGTTGTGGAGGTGGACGCGTCTGATGTAGGGGTGGGTGCAATATTGTCCCAGGGTCCGTCCCCTGGTAAATGGCATCCGTGCGCTTTCTTTTCTAAAAAATTGTCGTCCGCCGAAAGGAATTATGATATCGGCAATAGGGAACTTTTGGCCATTAAGTTGGCTTTTGAAGAATGGCGTCACTTTTTGGAGGGGGCAGTCCACCCGGTCACCGTCATTACTGATCACAAGAACCTGCTGTATTTGGAATCTGCTAAGCGTCTGAATTCCAGACAAGCTCGATGGTCGTTGTTTTTTACCAGGTTTAATTTTGTTGTCACTTATCGCCCTGGATCTAAGAATGTTAAGGCGGATGCCTTGTCTCGCAGTTTCCCAGGGGCCGGGAAAATGGATGACCCGATTCCTATCCTTCAGGAGGGGGTGGTAGTGTCGGCTGTATGTTCTGAGCTTGAGGAGGAGGTGTTAGAGGCTCAGGGGGACGCCCCTGCAGGACCTCCAGGGAGACTGTTTGTCCCAAATCAGTTGAGACAAAAGGTTATTGAGGCACATCATAATTCTGCTTTAGCAGGACATCCAGGGAATAAGGCTACTTTAGATCTCCTTTCTCGCCGGTTTTGGTGGCCTAACGTTAATAAAGATGTTTTAACTTTTGTCGCGTCCTGTGGGGTTTGTGCTCGCTCTAAGACCCCTCATATCCGTCCGTCTGGGACCCTCTTACCCTTGAAACTTCCGGAGCGTTCATGGACTCATTTGTCTATGGACTTCATCACGGACCTTCCTCAGTCGTCAGGGAAGACTGTCATACTGGTGGTTGTTGACAGGTTCAGTAAGATGGCACATTTCATTGCTCTTCCTGCCCTCCCTAATGCTAAAACTCTGGCGCAGGTGTTCATTGGGGAGATTGTGAGACTTCATGGGTTGCCTTCTGATGTGGTGTCAGATAGGGGGTCTCAGTTTGTGTCCAAGTTTTGGAGGGCATTTTGTTTACGTCGGGGGATGCAATTGTCATTTTCCTCGGCTTTTCATCCGCAGACCAATGGTCAGACAGAGCGTCTGAATCAAAGCCTAGAGACTTATCTTCGGTGTTTTGTCTCAGAGAACCAGGAGGACTGGTCTTCTTTCTTGCCTCTGGCAGAGTTCGCTCTTAACAACAGGCGGAGCGAGTCCACTGGTAAGTCCCCGTTTTTTGGGGCATATGGTTTTCATCCCCAGTTTTGTACATTCAATGGGGGGGGCCCTTCTGGGGTTCCTGAGGAGGAGCGTTTCTCGTCGTCACTTGCTTCAGTGTGGAGAGGTGTATTGAATAATCTGAGTGCTATGGGGAACCGTTATAAACGTATGGCTGATAGGAGGAGAGTTTCTGGTCCAGATCTTAATGTGAACGATCTGGTATGGTTGTCTACCAGGAATATAAAACTTAAAGTTCCCTCCTGGAAGCTGGGCCCCAGATTCATCGGGCCGTACAGGATCAGTTCCATAATTAATCCTGTGGCATTTCGTCTGGACCTCCCTCCTACGTTTAAAATCCACAATGTGTTCCACAAGTCATTACTTAAGAGGTACGTGGCACCAGTCATACCATCACCTCTACCTCCTCCTCCAGTGGTGGTCAATGGTAACTTGGAGTTTCAAGTGTCAAAGATCATTGACTCACGTCTGAATCGCCGGTCCCTTCAGTACTTGGTGCATTGGAAGGGTATGGTCCAGAGGAGAGGACGTGGGTTCCTGCGTCTGACATTAACGCAGATCGTTTGGTGCGGACCTTCCACAGAACTCACCCGGCAAACCTGGCCCTGAGGGTCCGGAGGCCCCTCGTAGAAGGGGGGTACTGTCATGTGTGCATCGCCACGAAGATCGTCGCGGTTGCACATTCTGACTTCTCACAGCTGAGTTGCTGTTTCTTTGTGTTTGGCAGTTAGGGAGTTAATTCTGTCTGTGCTCAGTTCTGGGACTGGGTGCAGTTTCTCCCGGCTGCAATTAATTATTTGTTGATTGGTTTCCTTTAAATCTCTGGTTGTCTGTGTTGGGAGTTGCCAGTGAAATTCTTCATGCAGACCACAGATAGGATTGTATCTGTATAGACTTAAGTTGAAGAGCTCCTTAGTTGTTTTAAGCTCACCTTGCTTAGAGTTTAATATCCCAGATCATTTATGTTCCTTCTGTGTTTGAGTGTGTATGCAAGTCTGTGTTTTCTCCAGTCTGTCTTATATGTCTAATCTGTGTATTTAGCAGAGATCAGCCCATATCCCTTTGGTGGTAATCAGAATCCTTCTTAGGACTGATTACAGGGTTCAGGGACTGATAGGAGACAGGGTTAGGCTGGAGACTTGGACCTCTGAACCATTATCAGTACCTCCAAGGTGAGGGATTAGTTAGGACCCCAGTTTAGGGTCAGGTTAGACCCCCGGTCCTCCTCTTTCCTGTGACAGTGTATCAAGTCCTCAAGATTAACCCTGAGTTCAACGGATATCGTGTCAGGTAAATCTATTCTATATTTACATGCTGATGTTGCTAATCTATATGTTGTATAGAGTGTTGTTCTTTTAAGAATAGTTTACTGACATCGTACACATATCATAAGACCGCGTGACAAAAGCGCCATGGAATAAATGGCGCTATATAAATGTATAATAGTAATAATAATAATAATAATAACTCATGTCTATGACTCTACTGAGATGTACACAAGGATGTTATGCTCTGCTCTGGTCAGAGGTCATTGTGAAGGAATGAGGAGGTGAGCTGTGACCATCCCCTATTGTGAATAGAGGACCCTGTTATCTACTGTATATGGAGGTGTTACCTTTTATTATAATGCTGTCTGTGATGATAATGAGACTGCACAGGTTGTATGAGTTACAGTAAGTATTAGACATAGTGGCCAGTGTCAATATTAAACCTTTTCTGATTCTTTTAGCATAGATATTTATATGGAAAATATGAAAATCTAAACTTGAAAAGTAATATAAAATTTTAAGCAATAGGTCATTTTCTGATGACACATTGCCTTTAATACTTCTATGATCAGACAGGAAAAAAGTCTGTAAGTTCAAGCTAGATGATTAGAAAATGAGTTGAAAACCCACAATGACTATTATCTTCCAATATACAAAGAAAAAGTTACTTGCTTTCATCTGTAGAAAGTGACCCACTAGTGTTTCATGGAGCTGCATTGTGGTCACTTTTTAATACACATCTATAAGAAACTTGTGCTGGCCTTGTTCTGGCTCTCATAGCCTTGTATTAAGAGCTTGTGAAGTAGGAGCTTCTGACTGACCAGAAGTGAGAAGCTGTCAGAAGATGGTGTAGGGGAACCGGAGAAGCACTGAAAAAACTATGAAGACGCCGGAGGGTGAGTATATGACCGCAGTAAGGGACTTAGATTTAAAGCACCACTCTAGCACTGGAAAAAAAAAACTGGTGGTTCAAGGATTTTTGTTAGGAGGAGATTAATAGCTCTACTTCATCTGTTTTTCTTTAATCCACTCCTACTGTAGTTTTGGCTTCAAAAACTACATCAAGTGGCACATGCTAAAGCATTGTAAATTCAATAATCTCATTCATCAAATACACTTGAATATAGGGTTCCATATAACATCTTCATCCTTCTGCAAATTACCGCAATGTGGAATGTTCTTAAAGGGGTTTTCCACTATTACAGCTGCTCCAGTGCCTCTTGTTCGCTGCTTCCTCTGGTTTTCAGTAAAAAGGCATAGGAGGTGATGACATGTCTGCGTCAAATGACTACTGCAGCCAATCACTGGGCTCAGTGGTCTCACGCTGTTTACCCAGACATCAACCCATAGCCTAGCGACGGGCTTCAGAGTGACATGCTGTTGACGTCATCTCACTATTGCAGCCATGTTAAGAAAGACCAATGGGGAGCAGCGCAAAAGTGGCATTGACGTGGCAGTTGTAAGAAAGGATGTATTCTTTTTTACAATAATTCAAGGCTTTGGTCCTTTAAACTATGAAAACAGAAAATCACTTTAAAGAGGAACTGTCAGTTGCTATAAATATGTCATTTTTTTACCTGGTGTAAATGTGGCTGTTCTCCCCAATCTGGTGTAGATTTTCTATTGTTCCTGCTCTTCTCTATTACTACAATATGTAGTTCTAGTTTTTTTTAGCCAAGTGTGTGTGTTCCTCGTCACCCCTCCATTCTATGGGGGTTTTCTTATGACCATGACTAGCTCACTAACTACACTAGATTTATATATCAGTAAAAACAATTACAGCTAGTAATAGGTCATCTTTAAGTAACAATACAATACTGTTCTATAAGACACACAGCAAGGGGTAAAAAAGGAAATAGGAACTTCCATTTTTCCATGTTTGTACATGACCACAGCTAGCCAAGTTTTTATCTAGTAGTCACTGGCCCATTCTCAACCAAGGACTTTAGTTCTTTAGTTTATTATTAATGAGTTAAAGACTGTACTGCTATTTGGGCTAATCATTTTCCATGAGCCTCATTTCACATTCATTTACCCATAAGGGAATGTTTGGCCTCTTGAATTTACCATCTGCACAATAGGTGTGTATGATGTAAATACTCACGCTGCATCTTCTTACATTCTAGGTGTGAAACAGAAAGAACACATCAGATCAAACATTTCTTTCTGTGTGGGAGTGCTGAAATGTCCACTAAGGAAATGGATGCAGTCTATGCAAAAGGTAGTAACAATTGCTTAAAGGAAGATTGCTTGGTCTTCTGTCCATCCAGATGGTGAAAAGTACATCATACATCTGGAGATTTTTTGGAAGCATCTAATATTAGTATGAGAGAATCATTATCCAATAATACTATATTATTCTGCATTATACATGCCAGAACACACAGAAATGAAGTCAGTGGCCAGAGATCTGCCTTCTATAGGTCCATAGTGACAAGCTGCGAGAGCTCCTGTCGGCTGTGATGTGATACAATGGCAGGTACCTGTCCGACTCTGGCTAAATGATGATGCCTTGAAGTTTCTGCATGCTAGCTACTGCTTAGATACAAAATATAAAAATAACTAATATTATATAACCAGAGGCTAAGCTGCCAATTTATTCAGTTAAAACTGGATTCATATAAATACATGTGGTGTATGCCTACTGTTGCTATGCAAGCACGCAGAACGAATCTGAACTCATGCAGCCGTACAACACATGCCTTTAATATGTGTACATATGGCAGCTGTAACAACAGGTTACATTTAATGTGCTCCTTTGTCTAAAAGATAATCGCCAGGTTTTTCCCATGAGAATGTATTCTAAATGCAAAGTCTCTTTGTACAAGCAGTACGTGTCTGCAGGCTTTGATTTCTAGCACTCAGGGCATTGCACAGTGCTCTATAGGTATGTTATTAATGTTTCTTCATCATCTGAGCTTACTTTTTTAGGCCTCTGTCTTCTGCAGATTTGATTTGTCAAAACATGAAGGTCCCCAAAGCTTAAAGTTGGAAGCTCAACGCTATGCCATTTTCAGAATGAAGGCGTGCACGTTTTTGCAGACATGGAAGTACTACCGTCTGCAGTGCTCTGCAGGGTGTTGCTCCATCATATACAGGCTAGTAATTCATCTGGTAGTTAATAGTTACATCCATTCTCCACTGCAGGGCACAAGCAGCTTTCTCACACACACCATGCACAACACCATAGCAGCTCCATTCTCAAAGAAAAGGCAAAAGTGAGGTCAGTGGGATCTCTTTTTCTCCAAGAAGAGTGTCTCTTTTAAGGCTGCTTCCCTTGTTCAGCACTTTTAATTTAAGTGACATCTTTTTAGCACTTCCGGCCACCAATCCATCAAAGAAAAAGTCTTCATTGAACACTGGGTTTCGGCTATTCTTGATAATAGTGCTTCTCTGGCGGTGAACTTTGCCAGGATTCAGATAGAGAACCACGCAACAGTTTACGCCCTTCAGATCACAAAGCTTGTCAAAGAGATGTTCTGCTGCGATTAACCGTACTCTGAGACGGGCATTAGATGGGTCATACTCTGCTGATAGTCTCATACTACCTCCTTTACTGAGACCAACATTGTGTTCCTTCTGTAGAAGGTCCAAAGGTAGCACACCTTGTTGTCCAGAACCTATACCAGCTCCTTTGGCACCTCTTACTCTTCTTCTAGGCATGCTAGGACTAGTGTCAGCAGAACTGCACTCATCTGTAGATAGTGAACTGTTTCTAGCTACTGAGTGTTTGAGCTTAATTAGTTTTGACTGTGTGTCTGGTGTGAATATTTTCAGCAGAGAGACTGAGCGCGAAAGTAAAGGTGAACTGAATGGTGATGACTCAGCTGAAGAGCAGGTATCACTTTCACCACCACTAAAATACCGGTATGGATTCATCAAAGACATTCCAAAATCTGAAGTGTTTAGCTGGGATCCTCCCTCTGTTCCACTTCTTCTCTGAGAACTAGGTGAACTAGACTGTGATGGACATGGAGAAAGAGAACCCTGGTCAGTGTGAAAAAGAGACTCCTTACGTCTGGTATGTGGACTTTCCATCAGAGTCACAAAACCATACGATGTCTGGGCCTTTGGAACATATGGAAGAGACATGGCAGTTTGAGATTGTGGGTCTGCATTCGTACCCAAATCTTCCTCTGAAGCCCACTCATCTGCACTTTCAATCTGAATTATGTGCCTGTTAGCAGCTTTTACAAGGTTTCTGCTCTCTGAAGTAGTTTTGGTTGGTAGACGAGGGCTACGTTGTGGACGTCTTCCTGACAAGTTTTGCTCAGATGCAGAAGTGCCTATATTAGTTTTAGACTGTACTCCTTCACCTGCTGAAACACCTTCAGCTCCACCTTCTGCTGGTATACTACTAAGTTTTGGTGGGATGAAAAAGTCAGGAATCTTGTCTGGAGTCAGAACATTGCTGTATGATCCACCTTTTGACTGTTTGTCACCAGATTCTCCTGCCTGTCGACCACTGCTATGATCCACTGTGCCTCGGATTCTGTCCAGCAGCCACATTCTGCTTCTTATATGGAGTGAAATTTAAGTTGTGTTGTCACTGGATACAGATTTAACTGCCTGCAAAAAAAAAAATGTGATTTAATAAAGGAGAACATTATTTTGTCAGAACAAACTTATTCTACTTAACACTAATAATCTTAAAGAAGACCTGTCGCTTGAGATAATTATGTATATCTTTACCTGGGGTCCGGGTATTGGATTTTTTCTTTTATGTTACCCTGTCCTTTGCCACTTTTTATTTTACCAAAGATTACATATAACACTATAATTAACATTGAACAATCTTTTCAACCTCAGTTATTCCAACCCTAGCCAAAAAGGTTATAACAAGAAATACGTACAGGAGAACACCGTGTGCAAAGCTGTAGTGGGTGCTCAGGTTAGGTTCCCAAACCAAAGACATTCAAAATATAAACCTAGCACTCAACTTAGCTATAGTGGATACCATGTCTGGAGGCACAGCTGCCCCACTCCTGATCAGATAAGTTTCTTCTGGCTGTCCTATAAGGACTCCATTAAGTAGCACAATACCCTGTCTCTCATTAGGAGACATTTTCTGCATATACCCAACAAGTACGTAACTGAAGAAGGTCCTAAAGGACCGAAACGTTTTTAGATGTACCACAATAAAACTTCACTTACTATAGCTAAGTTGAGTGATAATATTTTATTTAAACAACCAACACAGTGAGGAGCGCAACAGTCAGAGCAACATAAACAGCATTTTTTGACGTTTCGACTCTTCCCGAGTCTTTTTCAAAATCGCTGAAAAATGCTTCAGAAGAATCACTAGAAAGTAATAAGTTTCTGTAGTACTAGTAATTGAAAAAAATCAGCGAGAGCGGGAGCGGGAGCGGGAGCGTCGCTGCTACACATACTAAAAAGACTCAGCATTTACCTGGCTGAACCTCTCTTTTTGTCTAAAGTTATTCAACAACCATTCAGGTCGCACTTCCAAGAGGGCACCCTATTCTGATTTTTTGCAATTACTAGTACTACAGAAACTTATTACTTTCTAGTGATTCTTCTGAAGCATTTTTCAGCGATTTTGAAAAAGACTCGGGAAGAGTCGAAACGTCAAAAAATGCTGTTTATGTTGCTCTGACTGTTGCGCTCCTCACTGTGTTGGTTGTTTAAATAAAACTTATATTATTTTGCATAGAATTCCTATATTGAGTGTGCAGTGCTTTACTCATTACTAAGTTTGGATTCATTCCATGACACTTGCACCTCGCCAGCTTCTTATAGCTGAGTGCACACCATTTACCTTTTGATAAGTTGAGTGATAGGTTTATGTTTTGAATAACAAGAAATACTGTCTAGGTACACATACAAAAAACTAAAGGCTAAATGTGGCAGCATGCTGCAGTATAGGTGTGGCGTGTATGGGTGTCAAAATAGACTAGTAAAACAGGTCTGCAAAAACAGGCATGCACCATTAAATGTCTACAATTTTTCCTTAAACAAAGTTCAATCATGTTCTCATAACGGACAAAAGAAATGTTAGGTAGGTGCCCATCCAAAATGCCAGCTCTTGTAACAGGGCAATGCATTGGTGTGACGTGTACAAATGTAAAATTTGTCTAGTAAAATAGATGTGCAAAAAAAGAATGGATGTCAAAATACACACTTTGTGAAGTAGACAGTCACAGTATTTTGGTCCATTTTCTTTTAAAAATAAATTATGCCTCCCTTCTCAAAAATAATTGCAAATGAAATGCAAAAATTCCATACAGCACTTGTGCCAAACTAACATACTTGTCTCTGACACTGATTTCAGATGCCCACGATGAAGTGACAGACGTGGGTTAGAGGACATAGTCATCGCACTCATCACATCAGCAATGAGCAAACATTCGCGTCACCAGGGAGAGTCAGACAGAGCATTCGCGAGGCACTTTCGTGCTGTGGGAACTAAGTGGACAGAGCAAATAAAGCAGTTCACAGTGCAGCACACTATGCATTGACAATAATTCTTGAATAGTTGTTTATTTGTTCATCCTGTGTTAGGGTCTGCGGAACGCACCAAATATAAGATGTAGAGAGGTGCGTTCGCAGCCCGGGGTCCACCGTGCAGGCAGAACCTGCTGCTAGTAAGATGGCGTAAGTAGTGAACTCTGTTATTCCGCAGAGTCGCTAAAATAAACGCCGTAGCACGCTGTGGCAGTTAGTGCGAACTCTGTTAATCCACAGAGCCACTAGCGGGAATGCCACAGCGCTATATGGCGAAAAGTGCGAACTCACTTAACTTCAGTGAGCCGCAAAGTAAAACACTAGGGCGCTGACTAGCATTTTACAGCGAACCCTGTTGCGCCACAGAGTCGCTGAAACCCTACTGGGTCCAGGTACACAATTAACTGCTGTGCGGATAGCAGTCCATGATCATGCAGTCAGAACACAAGCAATAATCTCCTCACCGGAGTAGCCGGTATTCTAATGGCGTTTTCAGCCGAGCCCTGAAAACGTGCATACAATCTCCTCACCGGAGGTGCCGGTATTCTAGGGGCTTACTTCAGCCAGATCTAACCACATGCATACATGACCACACTGGCGCAAGCACATAACAGATTTGATACTAGCGCACGGCCGTGCAGTAAGGACAGCCTTTTATAGCAGCCACGAGAAAAAGACCTTCCAGGAAGGACCAATGGGAAGCTGCTTCAGAACATCAACAGCCACAGGACCTTCCTGAAGGACCAATAGGAGTCGCAGCTGTATCTGAGCATGTGACCCCTGATCTCCAATGGGAGATCTTGCCCTGGGCATACTCAGATGAAGCAACAAAGGACTTAGACCTAAAGACGTCTGCTCGCCGCTGACCAGTACTGGCTACAATAGCAGAACCTGAAGAGGCAGCAGCAAGTCTCTGCACAGTATTAGACCAGGTGAGACGCTGGGACCGACGTCTTTGCTGAGCAGGCTCCACTGCGGCCGGAGATGGATGGGGGACCGCAGCGGGACTGGTTCGAGACTCCCCTTGTGCAGAAGTGGGAACTCTAACCCTAACATTCTGTCTCTCAAAAAGTAGAATAAAAAGTGATCAAAAATGTTATGTAGCCCTAAGTAATACCAATGAAAACTTCAACTCATTCCACAAAAATCAAGCTGTGACTTAGATCTGCTGTTTGTCATTGGAAAAATAACTACATTTCTAGTAGCTTGTAGGCGCTGGAATTGTTCCCAAAAACTAATCCATTAAAATCCATGCTCCCAAAGCCAAATGGCCCTCCTTTCCAAGCCTTTCAGCTTGTCCAACCACTATTAACATCTATAATTATGGCATTGCTACATGGAAGAGTACCTGATCAAATGGAAAGTTTTCCAGGACTTAACAATTTGTAATCTCTCCATTGGATTGATCATCAATACGATATTCAGTAAGGATCCATTGTGTTCCACCTGTACATCGCTTAGTCCTGGATGCTGCCTGAGCAGTTTTCAGCTCATTGTTTGGGTGTCGTACTGACACCAATCTCATATTGAGATAGATCATGAATTGTTAAGTCTTGGACAAGATGTTTAAGAATATATGGAGTTCTGGGCACTATGTATTGGGCGGTAAAATAACATATCTGCAATTTTCACTCAACATTTTCATGCAACATCCACTTGCGCGCTAATTGCTGGAAAATGCATGTGGAGTCAAAACAGTCACTATAACAATAGATCACATCTGAGTGTAATTTGCAAAAATCATTTTTTGGGGATCTCTGCAAATGGAACCTGCATGCTACTCCAGGAAAATCTGTACCCTAAAAGATAAATAGCGCTCTTTTTTCTTACCCTAACTTGTTGGGTACTTTTTTCCTTCTTGGTAAAAATTAAACATTTTAAATCTACTTATTATTGTAACAAATGGCATTTATTTTTGCACAGCCAAACGTCAAACAAATTAGGGAAACACCTGTGGATAAAAATACTCATTGCACCCCAGATGAATTCCCTGAGGGATGAAGCTTATGAAATGTGGTCATTTTTTTGTTGCTGTTCTGGCACTTCTGGGGCTCTACAAGTGGCACCTACAAACTATTCCTCCCAAATTGCACAGCAAAAGCCAAATAACTTTTCTTCCATTCCAAAACCTGCCATATGCCTATAAATTGTTTCCAACTAAATCTTGGGTATTGTGTATTGCCACTTTCAGGAGAAAGTTTCCTTGAATTGTATGATCCATTGTCTTCTAAATCCCTAATATCCCTTGTGAAAGTGAAAAATTTTGGATAATGGATTATTTTAGAGGGAAAAAATATTTTTTTGTTTCCACATAGTAACATTAAAAAAAATGCTCACCACACCCACAGATGAATTTCTTGATGGATGTAGTTTCCAAAAAGTAAATTTGTGTCTCGCCCACAGGTGGCACACTGGGTTCATAGACCCACTGTGACACAGGCCGGACCTGCCTAGGAAAGGGTGTAGCTAAGCAGCTACCTGTCTGAAGACAGACTGGGCTGCAGGTAGCTACCATGACATGAGGAGACGTGACTGAGGTCACCGATTAGCAGGTAACGGAGACTGACGGACTGTACAAACAACTTGAATATTGAAGATATATTCTTGTTTACACTTGTAAATATCAGGAAACAGTTCTGTAGCTGGCCGCACTAGGACCTGGAGAAAAGGCATAGGTACCACAAAAAATACTAGGCTAATGGGAACACAGGATATGGGAGTAAGTTTAACAGAATAATCACAGGGGATCAGACAATATACAGTTACACACCTCAACACCACTATAGGGATTGCTCTGGTACCTCCATATTGGTGAGGGTGCGTCATATACAAGATGCCTCCCAGCTATTGGCTGGGAGACAGCTTGCAGGGAAGGACTTTAACTAAATTCCCTCCAGCTGACAGATGGGGCATTTTACTTCTAGTACCAGCCGGATGTAGGAGCGCAGGGTAACGGGAGACTGACATGAATGACGCTGGGAGGCAGTGACGGCAGGGATATAGAAAGGGGGGGACGGTGTAAGGTGTGCCAGGAGGGGATCGGACGATTGGACGGAGGAAAAAGAGGACGTGACATAGGTAGAGGTGGGGTCAAAGCAGACAAAAAGGTACTGACCAAGGGAGGAAAGCCTCTCTTTTTTCGGGACCACCAGGACGGACAGCAAGACAGCAGCCCCCCAGCCCAGAAACTTACCGGTATGGAAGTCCTGTTAGCACAGCTCCAGGAGGCAGCCAGCCTGCATCCACCAGGCTTGTTGGAGGAATCCATTAGGGGGTTATTAAGCAGTAGTGGGGGTCCCACTAGGATCCGGCGGGCTGCAGCCAGGCGGGTAGGAGCTGGGTCACGCAGCAGGCGGGCAGCAGCGAGGGGTAGCGGTGGCGGCTCCTCGGTCCAGCAGAGGGCTTGGGGGGGTGAAGCAGCAGGGCAGGGTTCACATGCCTGCGGGCAGCAGGCCAGAGAGGGGCACAGCGTCTCCCCCGTATCTATGCCCCCTCAGCATGGCGATCCCCCCGGCGCTCGTCGGCGACAACGCGGTCCCCCCTCCCCAGGTCCGGTCTTACCACGCCATGTTTACACTGAGCCCGAGCAGGGCCAGCGTGGGGACCGGCCTCTGGCAGGGCAGCAAGTCAGGGAGCCGCTATGAATCCCCAGGTGCACGGCGGTGGCCCCCCCGTGGTGCGGGACGCTCGGCGCTGTGCCCCCACGGCAGTAAAAGGCAGCGCAGGACCCCCCGGGGAGCGATGAGGTGGTGACGCCGCATGTAGCACATTGACACCGCCATCTTGTTTCCAGGGTCCTTCCATCAGGCCCCCAGGAAGCAGGCTGGCCAGCGAGATGCCTGAGCAGAGCAGGCTTAACATGGGGCTGGCCGTGCGTTTGCCAGAGGGGAGGGATGGGCCCCTTAAACCCGCACGGAACACCAGGCCACCTGAACGGCTGTCCCTGGAAATGCCCGTCAGAGCGCAGCGACAGGTCAGAAGCCGATCCGGGGACAGTAGGAGTGGTGGGAGGCTAGTAGAAGCAGGCCATGGCAGGGGAGGGAGCCCACGGGACCCCGAGGGCCCCAGGAGGTCAGTCCCTAGAACTAGCGGCCGTACAACCGGGGGGCACTGCAAGGAACGCATCACCAGGGCTGCAAGCGGGGAGGAGGCGTCCAACTTACCAGACGACTGATCCACGGCCGATATGGGCCCCGGAGGCAAGACCCACAGAACCCGCGTGGCAACCCGTCCAGGACCAGTCCGACAGCGAGGACATCGAGGAATCCAAACCCCTGACGGCCGGAGGGACATCAACGCCCTGGCGGCCTGGTAAATATGACTCTGTGTTGTGTCCGTTGGGCGTAGTGGGCTCATCTAATGGGAGGGGGTTAGTCCGGGGACACATAGTGACCAAATATTTCCCGTTACATCAACCCCTAGTTCCCCCAGCAAAGAGTGGGTCACGTTGCTAACATCATTACGTGACAGGTTAGACCGCCTGGAAGGGTCCGGCCAAGGACACTTAGCAGCATGGACCAGCCCATACACCACTCAAAGGGGGGCACGAGCGGGACTGAAGAGGCCATAGAACAGCCCAAAGCCGTACCTGCCGGTGAAGTAGAACAGGGCGAGCTGGACGACAAGGCCCAGGGGAGGTATACATTTGCTTCGTGGGCCCGTTAGGCGCACACCTTATGAAGGAAGTAAAAGAAAAAATTTGGAGGGATGAGTATGTCGACATATTTTCACTATTGCTCCTGGAGAAGGCGAACCTCGAGAGAGTGGGGAAAGGTGGGAACAAAAAGGACGAGGAAGAGGCTCGTCGGGGTCCAGTAGTACCGCAGACATATACAAACTGGTTGCAAGCCTTCACTATCTTAGCCAGCGTGACAGGGGAGAGAGCACCAGGGAACTGCTCGCAGCTATTTTGCTATATGGACTTCATCGGCGAAGCATACAGGACATATGGGGGGCACGCATGGTTACGATACAATGAGCAATTCTGCCAGCGTAAGGCCATTCGCCCCTCTATTAGATGGGACCAAAAGGACATCAGCCTCTGGCTAATGTTCAAGTACCACAATCACAGACAGGGGACCCCCTTTCAAGGGTGGGCCGGTAACTCCGGCCAAGGGGGGTATGGGTCACGGGGTCAGTCGGCCGGCAGTTTTCAGGCCAGAGGCGGCGGGCAAAAGGCCGGACTGTGCTGGCAGTTCAATGACAGCTAGTGTAAGTTCGGGCCTGGCTGCAGATTTAAGCAATTGTCCACACATGGGGCAAACAGATGTTTCAGCAGGAATAGCAGAAAAGGAGGAATACCTGGCTATGGTCAAGGGGCTAACTCCAATCAAGCTCCACGCGATGCTCCCGTACTTAAATAAATATCCCGACGCAGCCAAAGCGGACCTACTAATACGAAGCTTTAGAGTCAGCTTTATTATCCCCGCCCCACCATTTCAAATGCAAAAGAGTTTAAAAAACCTTTGTTCGGCCTACCAGCACTCGGAGTTGTGAAAGACAAGCTAAAGAGGTGCTGCTAGGCCGAATGGTGGAGCCGTTTAAATCCCCACCTGTTCCCAATTTAGTCATCTCCCCATTGGGTATCGTCCCAAAAAAGGAACCAAATAAATATCGCATGTTCCACCATCTGTCCTACCCACGGGGCCAGTCAGTTAAGGATGGCATCTCGCCAGAGTTATGCTCCGTGGTTTACGCGTCCTTTGATGAAGCTTTACAGTGGGTGAGGAAATGTGGAAGAGGGGCATTAATGGCTAAAACGGACATAGAATCAGCATTTATACCATTACCGGTGCATCCCAGTAGTCAGCGCTTGCTCGGGTGCTATTGGGAGGATAAATACTTTGTGGACAGGTGTTTACCTATGGGCTGTTCTCTGTCATGCTCACTGTTTGAGACCTTTAGCACGTTTGTTGAGTGGGTTGTAAAGTACATCTCCGGCTTTAAGTCACTAATACATTACTTGGATGATTTTTGTTGCGTAGGGCCGCCCGAATCGCGGGTGTGCGAGACCATCTTGCGGAGTTTGCAGTGGGTAGCTAGGGAATTCGGGGTTCCCTGGCCCCCGAAAAAAACCGTCCGGCCTACGTCATGTATTTCATTCTTAGGCATTGTGATAGATACAGTAAAGTGGGAGTGTCGCTTGCCGGAGGAGAAGGTGTTGGCGCTAAAGGCCGAGGTAGCTAGGGCATTGAAACTCAAAAAATTGAAGTTACGGGAAGTGCAGTCTTTGCTGGACAGCTTGAATTTTGCTTGCCGCGTTATGCCCATGGGTAGGGTCTTTTCAAGAAGGTTGCAGGAGCAACGGCAGGGGTTTGGTCGCCACATCATTACTTGCGATTGTCGGCGGAAAACAGGGCAGACTTGGAGGTTTGGGGGGCATTTTTGAATAAATACAACGGGCGGTCTCTGATGATGGATAACTTATGTTGTAACTCGGACATCGATCTTTACACGGACGCAGCGGGAAGCTCATGTTTGGGGGCCTACTTACAAGGGCAATGATGCACAGAAAACATAGCTCTTTTGGAGATTTTCCCCATCTTGGTGGCAGTGTCGTTGTGGAAGGACAAACTGAGAAACAAAAGGATCTGCTTCAAATGCGATAACATGGGCATGGTGATGGCAATAAATAATATTTCTGCTTCTTCCCCACCCATAATTAGGGTGCTGCGACAGTTGGTCTTGGTATGCTTGTCCATCAACGCTCATTGTACTGCGGAGCATGTGCCAGTCGAACAGAACTCGATAGCTGATGCACTTTCTCATTTTCAGTGGGAGCGGTTCCGGGCATTAGCCCCGGAAGCGGAAGAAGAGGGCCTAACCTGCCCTCCCGGACTCTGGAAGGTGGTATAAGGGCTGCCGAACCTCTAATCTGGTCTTCATTATCTAGCGGCACCTGGACAGCGTATCAGCGGGCATGGCAGCTGTGGGAGGAATGGTTAGGACAGGGGAACCTGCAATTAGCGGAGGAGGAACAGGTGGGAGTAATGCTAATGGGTATTAGGAGAGGGGCAGATTGTAATTGGTCAGCAGCCAGGATGAACTGGTTGATTTCTGGTTTGGCTTTTGGTTTCAAACTTCGTAACAGGACAGACCTAACAAAGAACTTCTTAGTGAGGCAAGCGCTTAAGGGGTATCGTAAGGACAAGGTTCAATCGGATGGTAGGAGGCCAGTGTCATTCGGGCTACTAGAGGTGATTGGGAAGCAGTTGGACAGAGCCTGCAGGACAAAATTTGAGGCCGGTTTGTTCAGGTTGGTGTTCTCATTAGCCTTTTTCGGGCAATGGGAATAGGAGAATTGGTGTCGCTGGGAAAAAACAAAAGTGGGGGCATACTGGCCGAGGACATATCAGCCAGCAGAGGGGAGTTAGAATTCTAGATTAGAAAGTCAAAAACAGACCAGCGGGGAAGGGGTAGGAGAGTACGGCTGGGGAGTGTGAAAGATTCTAGCATGTGCCCGTTACTATGCTTCAGGGTATTTATAGCCGGGAGGCCTACGCAAAAGGTGCCCTTGTTGTGCCACGAGGACGGCTCATACTTGTCAAAATACCAGTTTATCGCGGTTTTCCGGAAGTGCTTGGAAGCAACGGGCAGGGATGCACGCAGCTACGGCAATCACTCCTTTCGCATCGGGGCTGCTTTCAGAAGCAGCGGTAGGAGGTTTGAGTTCTGAGGTGGTAAAGAGAATAGGCCGGTGGGAATTACAACCGTACCGGTCCTACATACGACCAAACAGACACGAGGTGGCCAACCTCCCCAAAAACTTGGAAGACTAACCTTTGTTTGTTTCATTACAGGCCGGGTCCCAATGTTAATCTGGATTCTAGGTCACTCTTATGTGCACTGGGGAGAAAGGCGAGCCGACATACGGACTGAGGGGAGACAATTAGGCTTCAGCAGGGACGTGGTGTTGATCAGGTGGTTGGGGATCAGGGGTTTGGTGTGGAGTCGGGTAGTCAACGAGTTTCACTAGCCGTAAGACGACACGGGGCACCGGACATATTGGTTTTACATGTGGGCGGTAACGAACTGGGGGTCCGCTCGGGAAAGGCGCTGGTTGGGGACATCACAATCGACTTGAAGCAACTATGGGGGGCCTTTCCGAAGCTAAAGGTAGTATGGTCTGACATGATACCCAGAAAATTGTGGAGGGGAGCCCGATTCATTGCTGGGATTAACAGAGCACGAATAAAAATCAACAAGGCAGTATCCAAATTTGTGGTGCAGAATGGGGGAGTGGCGATACGCCATGCGGGCCTTGACAATATAGACGACAACTTTTGGCTAGCGGACGGAGTACATTTGAACAGAGTGGGAACTGACCTGTGGATGTTGGGGTTGTGGGAAGGCATGGAGCAGGCCACAGCATTGCCGAATGGTGGGGCCTCGAGCTCTTGAGGGGGTCAAGGCGCTCTCGGTCTGGCGTTGGTGGGTCCTCGAAGTTGGTAAAAGAAGGAGGATTGGGGACTCGTTAGATACGTGGATCCCCTTCATTTGGATGTTGAGGTGGTGGCGGTCTGGTGAGTTTTGGGGGTGATACCCGGCGAAGGAACGCCGGGGTCACAGTAACTGACATTTGGGTGATACCCGGCGATGGAACGTCGGATTCACATTAACTTGATGGGTGATACCCGGCGATGGAGCGTTGGGTTCACAGCTGTATTAGATTGGGCGATTCCCAGCGATGGAACGCCGAGATCGCATGGGGCTAGAAGGCCACCCCTTACCCCGGTTCATGGTGCTCCTAAGTCGGAGATAACCGCGACTAGGAGTAAGGCTGGGGGGTAAAGGGGCAAGGCCCGGTTAAAAGACCGCCAGACCTTCTATAACTTCGAGGACCTCACCAAGTGCTTGATTAACAATCAATTTAAATAAATAGGCTGCTGTGGCCGTTATTACCTAAAATATGACTGTCGCGTGTTTTTGCTAATAGGAGTTAAGGGGAAACGGGAGTGGAGGGAAAAGGGGGGGTTAAGTTGATCGTAAGGAATCGGCCTATCCAGTGTCAAGTACCAGCCGGACGTAGGAGCGCAGGGTAACGGGAGGCTGACATGATGCTGGGAGGCAGTGACGGCAGGGATATGGAAAGGGGGGGGTCGGTGTAAGATGAGCCAGGAGGGGATCTGACGATTGGACGGGGGAAAAAGAGGACGTGACATAGGTAGAGGTGGGGTCAAAGCGGACATAAATGTACTGACCAAGGGAGGAAAGCCTCTCTTTTTTCGGGACCACCAGGACGGACAGCAAGACCCACCCACCCGGGAGAAGGAGAGAACTTCGGGTCACAGCGGCGATTACCGAGACCCTGTCATGTTGTCATGTTGAAATGTTGTCAATTATGTTTGCCTTTTTATTATGTAAAAAAAAAATACACATATATATATTACTATGGAAGAGAATTTAATTTCATTGGCCTCGTAAGCCCAGGGGAAGGGCAATCCGACAGTCGCGGTTCCCTGGAGGTTTCCACCACGAATATATTATAAAAAAAGGGGGTTTTCCTCTCCCCAGTACTGTCGGATGGCTCCTAGTGAGAAAATTTCTCTGCTACAATGGGTATTAATGTTGTTGAGGCATTGGTGGGTCCTCGAAGTTGGTAAAAGAAGGAGGATTGGGGACTCGTTAGATACGTGGATCCCCTTCATTTGGATGTTGAGGTGGTGGCGGTCTGGTGAGTTTTGGGGGTGATACCCAGCGAAGGAACGTCGGGGTCACAGTAACTGGACATTTGGGTGATACCCGGCGATGGAACGTCGGATTCACATTAACTTGATGGGTGATACCCGGCGATGGAACGTTGGGTTCACAGCTGTATTAGATTGGGCGATACCCAGCGATGGAACGCCGAGATCGCATGGGGCTAGAAGGCCACTCCTTACCCCGGTTCATGGTGCTCCTAAGTCGGAGATAACCGCGACTAGGAGTAAGGCTGGGGGGTAAAGGGGGCAAGGCCCGGTTAAAAGACCGCCAGACCTTCTATAACTTCGAAGACCTCACCAAGTGCTTGATTAACAATCAATTTAAATAAATAGGCTGCTGTGGCCGTTATTACCCAAAATATGGCTGCCGCGTATTTTTGCTAATAGGAGTTAAGGGGAAACGGGAGGGGAGGGAAAAGGGGGGGTAAGTTGGTCGTAAGGAATCGGCCTATCCAGTGTCATGCACACTCTGCCCCTTTAAGAGCAGGGGAGTGTGCATATATGCGTACTTGCCCCCCGCCGGACCACAGTGCGGAACGCAGAGAGGAGAGACAGCTTCCAGGGATGCTGCTGAGACCGGGGTCGGGTGAGTAAGCTGGCGTGCTCGCATGGTGGGAGAAGGTGAACCATGCTGAGGCACTGGCAGACGCTATAATTTGTTACCCAATATCTCCTGAATGTGGTAAGTGTTCAGGCCACATTCAGGAGATATTGGGTAACAAATTTTGTTATCCATTTTTCCTGTTACCTTTGCTAAAATGAGGTATAAGCAACATTTTAGTGACCAAACAATAATTTTACGCCCACGCTTAGGATAAAAAAATTGTCATTACACCTTTAGATGAATTCCTGAAACAAAATGCGTGGAACGCATTAAAAAGGCATATATATTTTTTATCCGTGGATTTCTCACATCTAATGCAATTAAAGCCACACAGCTTACCCACAAGGGAAATTGATATGTTATGGATTTCAAATACACACCATGGGTCAGTTTAAGTTGCATAAAAAAACTGTAAGACGCTGCGTTTATGTTCAGAGAAAATATGCAGTGTTAATCACCAAAAACTAAGCATGGGAACTTAACCTTAAGTGACTCATGTCAGATTTAAAAAATGAGGCTCTGTCAGGAGGTTAAAACAGGCTTTAGTGATAAGGGATTGATAATACCCATGCTCTCCAACCTGACAGCTAAGTGCCAAGCGTAACACACTTTAAAGCCCCCGTCTCACATAGCGATATCGCTAGCGAGATCGCTGCTGAGTCACTAGTTTTGTGACGCAGCAGCGAGCTCACCAGCGATATCGCTGTGTGTGACATTCAGCGACGATCAGCCCCCCTGCCGGGTATCGCTGATCGTGCTGAAATGTCAGGACATTTTTTTGATCGCTGGTCTCCCGCTGACAGGCACGCATCGCTGCGTGTGACAGGCGGGAGACCAGCGATCCGCTGGTAACCAAGGTACACATCGGGTTTCCAGGCGCGGGCTGTGCCTAGAAACCCGCTGTGTACCTTGGATACCAGCGCCCTGATGCAGGGAGCTTTTTAACCAAGGTACACAGCGGGTTTCCAGGCACCGCGCAGCGCCTGGAAACCCGATGTGTACCTTGGTTACCAGCTCCCTGCATCAGGGCGCTGGTATCTAAGGTACACTGTGGGTAACTAGCGATGTTTACCCGCAGTGTCCTTGTGCTGATCGCTGCCTGAGCTGCCTGTTTGGCAGCTCAGCAGCGATATTATAGCGATACACCAGCGATCCTGATCGTTGTCGGGATCGCTGGTGTATCACTATGTGAGACCCAGCCTTTACAGTAATAGGGTATATAGAAATGAATTGTCTTGATTGAGACCACCACTATAGCCCAATTTCTGTTTTTATTTACTAATCCTTGGGTATAGCCAAACAATGTGTGTCTGTGTATAAGGAGGAAGACTGGGCTGCGGATACCTACATTGAGCCGGGTCTGGAACTGTCGAAGCTGCATCCCATGTTGCCCGGGGGAAGAAATAGGGGACCGGACAGGTGCCATGACCCGGGAAGTGGGAGCGTGTTTAGGCCGGAAAGAAAGCTTAAAGCACGCGAATCGTCAGAGAGATTCCTGCCATCAGAGAGAGTGCAGCAGGTTGAGCAGTGTGCCCCACATTCAGTGCAGCGAAGCCAGAACAGGCCGCATTGACATTTGGCCGCACACTCCAGCGGCACTGTGATTAAGGAGAGCGCCGTGTGCTCGGATAAGCGACAGGTAGCACTCGTATGGAGAAGTACGAGCCAGTAACAGGACTCTGGGGCGCGCTTCCTGCTGCTGACTAGCGTGCATCAGCCCATGTGTGTTACAGGGGCTCCTGCAGCTTCTTTGACCTTGGCTGTGCAGGCTTATGGACTAGGGGCTCAGCGGGTAAAACCGGAGACAGTTCGCTGCCGCCAGAAGACAGACCGCTAATATCGGACCCCAATGGAGGACTACACCGGTCGTTGCAAGCAATACAACCCCCATCGGACTGTGGATTATGGAGCACCAGCAGGAGCCACGATAAGTGTTGTTTGAACT